>JAXQKK010000028.1:0-86373 GCA_037042445.1 Hansenula sp. Y91-04 | reverse complement strand
TCAGCCTCTTCATATTTGGAGATATCAGCAGCGATATATGAAACTGTTTGGGACTCATTGATTCTAAATTTGGATATTTCCTCCACGACAGCACTTAATTTAGATTCTGTTCTTGACACTATAACAACACTGGCTCCCTTAACGAACAACTGTCTGGCAAACTCAGCACCAACACCTTGAGACCCACCAGAGATCACAGCCAACTTTCCATCCACTTTGAAATGACCTTTTAGAAACCACATTATTGTCTTGATGTCTCGATGCTTTCTTCTGTTTACATAATATCAATATCTTTTTTTTATTATAAAAAAAAATCAAAATTAACGGTCTTTTTAACTAGTGGCAAGTAACCTTTGCAATAACAAGATGAGTATTATCCATTACGACGGGCAGCCGATTGCCAAAGATGATTGTTTCTACTGCTTTGAGACTCCCTTCGGCCAGGAAGGATTGAACATTAGCACAAGATCTCACAGGGCTTTTTGTAAAGAACATCTCCCATTGCATTTCAAACACTACAACGATGACACAATCTATTTGAATTATACCAAGGTTGCCAAACCACAACACAAGGAGAAAACAAACAAGATGATCAAGTTGGAGATTAAGCAAGAGAGTGAGAGTGACTTGTACGATATAAAGACCCAATTGTTTCAATACGATGGTGAAACTATTGATTTGATTACAGATTTAGATCAAGAGACTGAGAATACTATTGAGAAAATTATAAACTCCGATTCTGTTAATAAAAAGGAAGAATTGAAAACATGGCAACAGGAAATCTTACCTTGTGAACATACAATCGAGTTTGAACAGAATCCAATAGCAGATCTTCAATTAGAGCATTGTACAGAATGTGATTTAAAGGAAAATTTATGGATTTGTTTAACATGTGGTAAATTAGGTTGTGGACGTGCACAATTTGGTGGAGTTCCTGGTAATACTCATGCTTTACAACATTTTGAAACTGCTGGTCATCCAATTGCTGTGAAATTGGGGAGTTTATCTAAGGATGTCACTGATGTTTATTGTTATTCATGTAATGATGAGATTAAATTCCCAGATTTAATTAATAAATTAAAGACATTTGGTATTGATTTAGATAATTTTATCAAGACTGAGAAATCATTAGTTGAATTACAAATTGAACAAAATTTAAAATGGGATTTTAATATGGAGGGTGATAATGGAGAAAAATTACCAAGTGTTTTTGGACCTTCATTAACTGGGTTGAAAAATTTAGGAAATTCATGTTATTTATCATCTGTTGTTCAATCTTTATTTTCATTACCAGAATATTCTAAATTTATTGAATCTTCATTATCCGAATTTGAAGAGAAGGATTCATTAAAATTTCAATTAGTTAAATTAGCAAATGGTTTATTATCTGGTAAATTTTCCAAACCAAATTCTGAAGGTTATCAAGCTGGTATATCACCAATTTCATTCAAGAGATTAGTTGGTGAAGACCATGAAGAGTTCAGTTCAATGAGACAACAAGATGCATTTGAATTTTGGAATTATTTAATTGATAAAATTGATACTGTTGATCCTCAATTGAATGATATTTTCAGATTTGTCACAGTGGAGAAGTTTAAATTTACAAATAATGAAATTAAATTGAAGAATCAAATCAATGAGAATTTAACATTACCAGTTGAAATTGAATTGGATCATATTGAAGATGGTAAGAAATTTTATAAACGTCAAGATTTCATTGATTCATTAATACAATATCTTTCACCAGAAGAAATTGATTGGAAAAATTCTAATGGAAAAGATGAAAAAGTTTCCAAAAATTTGTTTTTCAAGAGTTACCCAAAATATTTAATAACTAGTATTCAAAGAATTCAATTAGAAAATTGGGTACCTATTAAAACAGATGTTCCATTAACGTTACCTGAAGCATTTGATATATCAGATTATCAAAATCCAGAAATTATTGAAGAAGGTGAAATTGAGAAATCAGAAGAAGAAGAAGAAACTAATTCATTCCAACCAAATACAGAGGCATTAAATAATTTACAACAAATGGGCTTCCCAGAAAATAGAGCCTTAAAGGCATTATACTTAACTGGGAACAACGATACAGAAGTTGCTATGAATTGGTTGATCGAACATCTCGAGGATCCAAGCATCGATGATCCAATAGATTTCAGATCTAATTCCAAAAATGAGGTTAAAGTTGATGAGGGTCAAATATCTTCATTACAAGATATGGGGTTTTCCGCCCAATTGGCTAAGAAGGCACTTTATTTAAATAACAACGATGTGAATACGTCAGTTGAATGGCTATTTTCACATCCAGATGATGATGGAATTATTGAAGATACAAAGAAGGAAACTCCAGATGCAAAGATCAGAAAATTAACAGAATTTCCAACTAGTTCACAATTTAGACTTAAAGCTGTTATTTGTCATAAGGGAACTCAAGTCACATCTGGTCATTATGTTGTTTTCATCAAGAAAGATGATAGATGGATCCTCTTCAACGATGAGAAAGTTGTTGATGTCACTGGAGATTCTAATAGTTGGCTAGAAATTGAAAAAAATGGTTATGTATATATTTGGGAAAGGTTATAAGATGCTCATCACCTGGTTTGAGCACAGACCAAATACGAAGTAGCTGAAATTGATGACCATGCGATAAGAAAGAAGTGCATTATCATCTAAGACTCGAATACAGAACTAGTTGATGGTTATATAATGTAGTGGGTGCCTATATCTATTTGTATTACTTCTTAATCTATTTATTAATCGTTTTACTCAATTTGGATCTCGAGAAATGAGTCAAACAAACTTTTTTTTTTTTTTTTTTTTTTTTTTCACGTTTTTTTTTTCTTTGAGCCCACAAAACGGCATCAGATTACACAATCAAGTTTGACATCTACATCAATTAAATTAGCGATAATTAAACAATTTTGCATTGGAAACAAATTTCAGTGACTAATACAGTTATTTCCATTTATTAAATATTTATTCTTTGAAAACTTTTTTAACACTTTTAACTTATTATTTATTCAAAGCAGTTATTTAATTAAAATGAGCAATAATACTCATCAAATGTTTATCCAAAATGATCATATTGGTGATCGTACAAGATTAGAAGATTGGAGAATCACTGGTTATGATCCTTTAACTCCACCAGATTTATTACAACATGAATTTCCATTAGATGAAATTAATAAGAAGGTTATATTAGAAGGTCGTGATCAAGCTATAAAGATTCTTAATGGTGAAGATGATCGTTTAATTATAGTTATTGGACCATGTTCAATTCACGATCCAAAAGCTGCTTTAGAATATCAAGAAAAATTATTAAAAATTTCAGAGGATTTAAAAGGTGAATTATTAATTATAATGAGAGCTTATTTAGAAAAACCAAGAACAACAGTTGGTTGGAAAGGTTTAATTAATGATCCAGATATTGATAATTCATTTCAAATTAATAAAGGTTTAAGAATTGCAAGAGAATTATTTGTTACATTAACTAAAAAATCTCCAATTGCAGGTGAAATGTTGGATACAATTTCTCCTCAATTTTTATCAGATTTATTTTCATTAGGTGCAATTGGTGCAAGAACTACAGAATCTCAACTTCATAGAGAATTAGCTTCAGGTTTATCATTCCCAGTTGGTTTTAAAAATGGTACTGATGGGTCCTTAGGTGTTGCTATTGATGCAATGAGATCTGCAGCTCATAGTCATCATTTTCTTTCAGTTACAAAACCAGGTATCGTGGCAATTGTTGGTACTGAAGGTAATGAAGATACTTTTGTAATTTTAAGAGGTGGTAAATCAGGTACAAATTTTGATGAAGAAAGTGTTCAAAAAGCTCAAATTGAATTAGAATCAAAAGGTGTTTCTAAAAAACCAAGAATTATGATTGATTGTTCTCATGGTAATTCAAATAAAGATCATAGAAATCAACCAAAAGTTGCACATGTTATTGCTGAACAAATTAAAAAAGGTAGTGATTCAATTTGTGGTGTTATGATTGAAAGTAATTTGGTTGAAGGTAGACAAGATGTTCCAGCAACTGGTAAAAAGGATTTAATTTACGGTTGTAGTATTACTGATGCTTGTATTGATATTGAAAGTACTGCTAGTGTGTTGAAAGAATTAGCTGAAGCTGTAAAGATTAGAAGAAGTTTATAATTTCATCATGCATAGTTGTATATAGCCCTTTTAGCAATGTATTCATAATTAATATAGCTGTTGTAGTTCTTATTCATAATTTTTTAATTTTTCTTTTAATTTTTCATTCTCCATTTTTAATAAATTTAATTCAATTTCAGTTTTTTTACTTTTACCAAAACTTAAATGTTTTAATAATTCTTCATTCTCTTTTTGTAATAATTCTAATTTTAATATAATCTTGTGAGAAATTTCAAGTTCATCATATCTACCATTATTAGTTATTGAATTTGTTGGATTTAAAGTAATAGCCGTGACTAAACTTTCCAATCTTTTCTTTGTATCATTTAATTCATTTTCTAAAGATGTATAATTGATTGTTAATTTTGTGAAAATATCATTAATTGTTTTTGGTATTTGTTGATTTAAAGAGTTATTATTTGATTCTGTTTGATTAATTGATTCAGTTAATCTTTGAATTTCAGTTTCTAATGATTCAATTTGACTTTCTTTTATTTTAAGATCAATTTTTAATCTTTCTTCTTTTTCATTTTGAAAATTTTGAAATTCATTAGTTTGATTATAATTATTTAAATCAAATTGATTTCTTGATTGATTATTATAAGTTGGTATAGTTGATGATGAAGTTGCAGTATTTATAGGTGTGAATTGTGAAATATTTGAAACATTAGATGAAGTGTTGGCAGTATTTGGTTTCCTCCAAAATTGATTAGATATATTATTATTAGTTCCACTAGATTGGGATAAGTTTTGATATTGTTGATTCATGAAATAATTTGAAGAAGATGAAGGAGCAGTGCTCAGGTCAATAGGACCTTGATCCTGAAGAATTTGTTAGAAAGATTAACTATAATATTCAAAGAGAACATACTCCAAAGTTTTGATAATTCATAATTAATTATGATAATCCAGTTGGAAGTGTAAATATGATATAGATCAACACGTAAAGTAGTTACAAGCTTGTTTGAGATCTCAGTTTTTTTAAATCCGACTTGAAATATTTAAATTGATTTGGTTAAAAATTGATAAAACAACCAAATTTTGATAGAAAAATGTTTAATAAATTAGCTGAAAATAGTCTCTAGTCTTTAATAATATAATAATACCCCCAAATATCAAAAAATAAGCAGTTAAACCTTTAAAAATGATCCACTTTCGAGCAAATAATTAACCAAAAGCGAAAAAAAACTCCGCGACGGGGAATTGAACCCCGGTCTACCATGCGACAAACGGTGATTCTAGCCACTAAACTATCACGGATGGATTATGGAGTTTGGTGGGCGTTGAGGAAAGGTGATGTATAGGGGATTACGTAAGCAGAAACACTAATAAATTGTTATTTTAAAGGGATAGTTGAAGGTATTATAATTAAATAAATGTATTAGGTGATATTGGGAGAGTCAATTATATGATATATCCATTTTATAATGCAATTGAGTTGTTTCTAATACATATAGCCACAGTTTTTAAATACTTCAAATATTGAGCTCTGAGCAATGAGTAACCAATGTCTTTGCTAACTCAATCAATTCTTGACCAAATTTCACCAAACTTGGACAATAAACACCACAAAATAACCACCATACTCATCAACACACCACAATCAATCATAATATCACCAATCCTCTATAATATCCAATTAAACCAATATTCATTCCTCTGGTTGGCGACACACAATTTTAGAAAATGATCGAAATTTTCAAAATTTTGATTGGAAATTTTGGCTTTAAACCCAATTGAAAAAAACCTCGAACAAGTGATTTCATTCTTTAAATTATCATCATCATCAATTTGATAAAACAAGATTTATTTAAGGGGAAGTATATTAAAGGAATTTTTGAAGATAAGATTAAATCAATCAAATTTCCAAAATCACCATTAAATTTAAAATTTCTTTTCTCTTCAAGCGATTAATAAAAAGGTTGAATTATAAAACGATCTGTGTTAAAAAATTAATCAGATAAAAATGGCCACTACTCAAGAAACTACTGTTCCAGCCAACAAACTTTACGTTGGTAATGTTGAATACAGTACTACCAAACAAGAATTGGAAGAATTGTTCAAGGATTATCCAATGTAAGTTGATTGTTAATTGCCCCCCCCCCCCCTTGGACTTGGTACTAATTTTTAGTGAATCAATTGAAATCCCAACAAGAGCAATTAAATTTAAAAATGGTAAAAGAGGTAAGCCAAAAAGTAAAGGTTATGTTTTCATTACTTTTAAATCAGAAGTTAAAGATTTGGATTCAATTATTACCAAATTTACTGATTATGAATTCAAAGATCGTAAAATTTATTTAAGTCGTCCAGCTACAAAATCAGAATCAGTTGAAGGTGAAACCCCAAAGGAGGAAAAATCTACTCCAAAGACAAAACAAACTGCTAAAAAATCAGCATCAGCAAAACCAGCAACAGCAGCAACACCAACAGCTGTAAAGAAGGAAAAAATTCCATTTGAAAAAGGTACTAAATCTACTGATACTGTTTATTTAAAAAATTTAGATTTCCACACCACAGCTAAAGAATTGAGAGAATTTTTCACTGAAGAAGGTGAAGAAGTTAGATGGGTTTCAGTTCCATTTAAAAGATTACCAAAATTTGTTTTAGAAAAATTTACTTCTCAAGGTAAAACTATTGAAAAAAGAAATAAAGGTTATGCTTTTATCAAATTTAATTTAACTGAAGGTGATTCAATTGAAGATAAAGTTACCAAATATCAAGGTAAGACTTTTAAAGAAAGAGAATTGCATGTCAGTGTTGCTGTTGATGTCAGAAATGTTGAACAAGGTGAAGCTGATGATGAAGGTGTTATTGAAGCTGCAGCTCAAACTCCAACTGCTTAAGAAGGTTATATTAGTTGATGTAATTCCTTCATTGTTTGAAATCTTTATTGATATTTGAATATATGATGTGAATGAATGTATTTATTCCCTGTAGACTAGTTTAAATACGACTATAATTAATTAAATGTGAAAAATTTTGTAGGCCTATCTATGAATCCGGGCTTTACTCACATATTCGGCATGAGCAGCTTTACTGTAAAAAAAATGAAGATCGCTTAGTGACGGACGCTGGAATAAGTGTATTAGAGAAATTTTTTTTTAGTATTATAATTATATATCTAACCAATGAGTCATAAGAAATATAGTTAGTTAATTCATCAATCAACTAGTGTAAAATTTAATTCTGTATTGTGTGATAAAAAAGATTATTGTGTAAAGTAAAAAATCTCCGTATATTTTTCACGTGTCCAAACCGAAATGTATTTTTTAAAAAGTGCTTTATAAAATATAAAGCTGGCGGTAAATCCTGTTTTAATTGATAAAGCTTTTAATTCTTTAAGAAAGAGATTTGGCTATTATTATGTCGCTACCCGAACGGTGTTCCCGATTATGGGACTACGATGACTTGACTGAGTGTGCGAGATTGACCTATTTCGAGACGTCATGGCCATTAGCGTTATTATCAGTATCAGCAATAACCATTACAGCTAGGTCCTTAGCTAATTATAACAAGTTTAAACAAACAAAGAATGGCGAATACAAGAGTTTATTAAGTGATAGTGGTGATGATAGTACTAATCATGGTGCCTTCGATAACAACTCAAAACAATCAGAATTCACTGAACGTGTTAAATATACCCATTTTGATATTTCATCCTTACCCCCAGTTAAATTAAATGGGAAACCTCATGGTGAAATTACTTATATTTCAAGATCAAAAACTGAAAAATTTAGAGTAATTTTGGAAGAATTCTTGATATTGATACAAATTATAATTAATGCATTGAAATTTTTTGATAATAATGCAGATTATCCTTCAGGTACAATTATAATTAATCTAGCATTATGGTTATGGTTATTAATTTTAACTTCAATAAGAATTATAAATTTAAATGATAGCTACAAAAAATTATTGGAAATTATTCCAAATCTATGGGCAAATAATTTTGTCATTTATTTATTCTTATGGGGTCCAAGTTTTGTATCTTTTAGATCTGCATTAATTGGTCATACTAAACAACCAGGTTATTATAAATTGGATTTCCTAGTATTATCATTGTTATTCGTGAATCTATTAACTTCAAAAATTGGTTACAAAATCCCATTCATCTATACAACCGACCCAAAAATGACACCCGCTCCGGAAGCAATAACGAGGCTTATAAGTTTTATCACTTTTAGTTGGGTTGACCCAATGATATGGCAAGCTTATAAAGAATCTTTAAAAATTGATCATGTTTGGGATTTAAGATTAGAAGATTATTCTTATTTTGTTCAAAAAGATTTCAAGGCTTACAATGAAGAAAATAAAAAATGGGGATTTTCCAAAACAATAATTATGTATTTTTTAAATAATTTGCTTATCATGGGATTTTGGGCTATGACTGAAAGTGTCATTTTATTTGCTCCAACTTTACTTTTAAAAAAAATTTTAGAATACGTTGATGATAGAAATTCAACTTCTGCAAATCTTGCTTGGTTTTATGTCTTTTTAATGTTTGCTTTCAAATTATTAGGTTCAGCTTCATCAGGACAAGCCTTGTTTATGGGTAGAAGAGTTTGTATTAGATTAAAATCAATTGTCATTGGTGAAATTTATGCTAAAGCTCTAAGAAGAAAAGTTTCTGCTACCGACGATAAATCTGATAAAGTTGAAAATGAAGAAGAAGGAGATGACGACGTTTCAAAACCTGAAGTTAAAGCTACAGACGGAGACGAAGAATCAAAAAAATCTTCTAAAAATTTGGGTGCTATCATTAATTTAATGGCTGTTGATGCCTTCAAAGTTAGTGAATTTTGTGCATATTTCCATGCTTTTGTTGGTGCTTCATTTATGATTTTAGTTTCAATTTATTTATTGTATGATTTATTAGGATGGAGTGCCTTAGTCGGTGCCTTTTCAATCATAATTTTGGCTCCTTTAAATTATAAATTGGCTGAAAAATTAGGTGCACTTCAAAAAGAATTATTAGGTGTTACAGATAGACGTATTCAAAAATTAAATGAAACATTTCAAGCTATTAGAATCATCAAATTTTTCGCTTGGGAAGATAAATTCAAAGATCAAATCATTAAAATTAGACGTGAAGAATTGAGTGTTTTAAAGAAAAGATCCGCATTATGGGTATTTTCAGCATTCGTTTGGTTTATTACTCCAACTATTGTAACATGTGTCAGTTTTGGTTGTTATATTTTTATCTCTCATAAAACTTTAACTACTCCAGTTGCATTTACTGCATTATCATTATTTAACTTGTTGAGAAATCCATTAGATCAAATTAGTGATATGTTAAGTTTTGCCATTCAATCAAAAGTTTCATTGGATCGTGTTCAAGATTTCTTGGAAGAAGATGAAACTACAAAATATGAACAATTAACTGCAGTTAAAAACACAACTAATAAAATTGGTTTTAAAGATGCTTCTTTCAGTTGGAATTCAAAATCAGATGTTGATTTTAAATTAAAGGATTTAAATATCGATTTTAAACCAAGGAAATTAAATGTTATCATTGGTCCAACTGGTGCTGGTAAAACATCTTTATTGATGGCTTTATTGGGTGAAATGGAATTAACAAAAGGTGAAGTTTATTTACCAGGTTATCATGCTAGAGAAGATCTTGAAGTTGATAGTGAAGGTTATACCGAATCTGTTGCTTATTGTTCACAAGCTGCTTGGTTATTAAATGATTCTATTAGAAATAACATCATTTTTGCTGCTCCTTTCAATAGAGATCGTTATAACAAAGTTGTTGAAGCTTGTGGTCTTGTTCGTGATTTTGAAATTTTAAAAGCTGGTGATCAAACTGAAATTGGTGAAAAGGGTATTGCCTTATCTGGTGGTCAAAAGCAAAGAGTTTCATTGGCTAGAGCTTTATATTCAAATTCAAGACATGTTCTTTTGGATGATTGTTTAAGTGCTGTTGATTCTCATACTGCTTTACACATTTATGAAAATTGTATCTCTGGACCTTTGATGGAAAATAGAACTGTATTATTAGTTTCACATAACGTTGCATTGACTATTAAGTCTGCAGAATTTGTTGTCATTTTGGATAACGGTAGAATTAAAAACCAAGGTTCTCCACAAGAATTATTTGATTCTGGTGATTTAGGTAATGATGAAATGATTAAATCTAGTGTAATGTCATCTAGAGTTAATTCATCTGTTAATTTGAAAAAAACTGTCGATATTGCCTTAACTCAAAAAGTTGAAGATAAATTGAAAAATCCAGCTGAAAGTAAACCAAGTTTAATTGATGAAGAAGCTGAAGAATTAGAAAATTTGAAACGTGGTAAATTAATCGAAGAAGAAACAAAAAGTGAAGGTGTTGTTTCTGTTGAAGTTTACAAATGGTATTTGCGAGTCTTTGGTGGTTGGCCAATTGTTATTGGAATCATGTCCATTTTTATCTTTGCTCAATTTTCAAACATTGGTCAATCGTGGTGGGTTCGTGCTTGGGCTAGAAATACAGAAAAGAGTGCTGCCACAATCAGTTCTATTGTGGAGGGTAGTACTTATGGAAATGGTATTTTCAGAACAGTAACTAAACCATTATCACTATTTATCATGAAATATCATACTGTTAAAGATGAACTTCAAATTATGAAGGTGAAAAATGAATCCGTTTTTTACATCGTTGTCTATTCATTATTAGGTCTTACATATGCAGCTGTATCATCAGTTAGATTGTTATTTGTCTTTTTCGCTGGTATTAAAGCTTCTTCAAGAGTTTTCAAAAGAGTTTTGCATAGTGTTTTAAGAGCTAGATTAAGATTCTTTGATTCAACACCAATTGGTAGAATCATGAATAGATTTTCTAAAGATATTGAATCTGTTGATCAAGAATTAGTTCCATTTGCTGATGGTGCTGTCGCTTGTGTCGTTTCTGTTATTTTCATCTTGTCATTAATCACTGCAATTACACCTGGTTTCCTTTTCCTTGCAATTATTATTGTCGGATTATACTATGCTGTTGCATTCTTTTACTTGAATGGTTCAAGAGAATTAAAGAGATTTGAATCAATTACAAAATCTCCAATTCATCAACATTTCAGTGAAACATTGGTTGGTGTTAGTACTATTCGTGCTTATGGTAATGAACGTAGATTCTTGCAAGAAAATTTGATCAAAATTGATGATAATAATAGACCATTCTTTTACATGTGGGTCACAAACAGATGGTTAAGTATTAGAAATGATTTAGTTGGTGCTTTGGTTATTCTTTTCAGTGGTGTCTTTGTCCTATACAATATCAACAACATTGATGCTGGTTTAGCTGGTATTTCATTATCATATGCTATTGCATTTAATGAAAGTGCACTTTGGGTTGTTAGATTATATGCTAATGTTGAAATGACTATGAATTCTGTTGAAAGATTAAAAGAATATTTGGATATTGATGAAGAACCAGCTGAATATTTACCAGAAAATGAACCTCCAGCTAATTGGCCACAACATGGTAAATTAGAAGTTCGTGATTTATCTTTACGTTATGCTCCAACATTACCAAGAGTTATCAAGAATGTTACTTTTGATGTTGAACCAAATAATAAGATTGGTATTGTTGGTAGAACAGGTGCTGGTAAATCTACCATCATTACTGCTTTGTTTAGATTCTTGGATCCAGAAACTGGTTATATCAAGATTGATGATATTGACATCACTTCTATTGGGTTAAAGAATTTAAGACAAGCAATCACCATTATTCCACAAGATCCAACATTATTCACTGGTACTATTAGATCTAATTTAGATCCATTCAATGCATATGAAGATCATCATATTTTTGAAGCTTTGAAGAGAGTTAATTTGATTACAGCAGATGAAATCTTGAATAGTTTGAACACTACTGCATCAGTTTCATCTTCAGATGAAAATGTGAATAAATTTTTGAATTTAGAAAATGAAATTACTGAAGGTGGTGGTAATTTATCTCAAGGTCAACGTCAATTGATGTGTTTAGCAAGATCATTATTAAGAGCTCCAAAGATTATGTTATTAGATGAAGCTACAGCTTCAATTGATTATGAATCTGATTCAAGAATTCAACAAACCATTAGACAAGAATTTGCACAAAGTACCATTTTAACAATTGCTCATAGATTAAGATCCATCATTGATTATGATAAGATTTTAGTTATGGATGCTGGTGAAGTTATCGAATTTGATCATCCTTATACATTATTGAAAAACACCAACTCTAGTTTTTACCATATGTGTAAAGATAGTGGTGAACTTGAAATTTTATTCCAATTAGCTCAAGAAGCTTACAATAAATCCAAAAAATAAATTGTTTTATTATATTGTTGAAGAGAAAAAAAAGTTAAAATAAAGGAAAAAAAAAAGATTATATTATTATACAAAACAGAAAAAAAGAGTGGGAGTAATAGAAACCCCAAACGACAAGTGAACATTGTCGTTTCATTATCTCCTGCGGGTTGATTTTATTTAGAGTGAATTAATATTAGTTAATAAGTATAAGTTTGCTCATGTAGTTCATAAATTTAATACGAAAACTGATTAAAATAATCTTATGTATTATTATAAATAATGTTGAAACTAATTATATATTATATATAATCATCAAGTTTCTTTAAATATTTGAAGTTGTGACATTTTTAATCATATCATCAATTGCACTAATTGTATTTAAATCAAATTCTGCAAAATCATAATCATTAAATTCAAAATCTAATTGATTTTTATCAATCCAATTACAACCTGTATCTGATTGTGGAGACATTGGTTCTTCACCATTTGGCCAAGGTAATTCTGAACCAGAATTTGATAAATCTAATGAACCTGATGGATCATTTAAAATCTTACTTAAATCAGTTGTAGTTGATAGAGTAGTTGATGTTGGAGTTGATTCTTCTTTTAAATTTGTTATTGATAAATTATCAATATTTGTTGTATCTATTGTTCTTGAAGCATCGAATTCATTTTCTTGTTTTTGAGATGTTATATTTGAATAATTTTCATCATTATGGAAATGAGAATGAAGTTTTTCTGATAATTCAGGTAAAAGTTTTGAAATACTTTCTAATAAATAATTTGCAATTTTTGAACTTAAATACCAATGTGATGAAATTTGATAAATACCTGAAAGTTCTAATTTTAAATATTCTTCATAAATATTTAAATCATTTGAATTAAATGATCCTAAATTTTGATCTTGAGATTTACTTTGAGTTAATTGAGAATACCAAAGATACGATGATAAATGAACTAAACCTGCAAATGCTAATGAACAAGCACTTAATGGAGTTCTTTTCAAAATTTCTATTGGATTTGTATCAATTGAAGTTTTTGCAATTGAATTTGCAGCATCAATTGTTTTTCTAGTTTCAATAATTTTTCTTGATTTAATTAAATCTTTATCACTAGGTAAATCTTGACAATTATCTTCATTTTTATTTAATTGATCATTTAAAAATTCCACACATTTTAAATTTTTAGGTATATCTGGTCTCCATAGGAAAGATAATGGTCTATGAGTGAAAATCTTTGCATAGTTAAGCATAGTTATACCTTGATGAACACCATTATTAACACGACCCATACCATCAACTAAATAAGGAAGTTTATAAAAATCTGGATTTGAAAATTTAAGTTCCCAATTGGATAAAGATGCTGTTAGTTTAGTATATTGATGACCAATTGAAGAATTTGAAAAAATGATATTGTTTAAACGAACAGAATCATCAACTAATTTTGATGTATGTGATCTTGTTTCATAATCAAATTCAAATCTTGAAGGTTTGGATGGGAAATTAACAAAACATTCCATAGAAGTCAATGTAGAAACAGTCTTACCATCCGAACAACCAATAATGATATCTAAAAAGAATAATTCCCAAAAACATCTTCTTGCAGATTCTTTTAATGTTTGATCCTCCAAATTCCTTATTCTTCTTGTATTATAAAAATTGAAATTGATTTCATCAGTACTTGAACCAGAAGGTGTTAAATCAGTCATGACAGATCTTTCCGTTGATGAATCCTTTTTATGTATTGAATTACCATTAATATCAACATCACTGCTGAATCTTTCCACATCTAAATTATTTATATCAAGATGTGTTGCCAATTCAATACATTTTTTCCTCAATGATGTACTTAGATCATGTAGTGCAGATATGTGACATACTAATGACAATAATATCAATGTTTGTAAAGTGATTAAATCTTTTGATTTGGTTTCAATCAATTTGGTAATTTCAATAACAATATCAAACACTTGATTTATATTTCTTGCATATTTAGAAGTTGTATAACCATCTCCTATCAATTTCATCACTGCTAAGAGTTCTTTAGGCTCATCTGAAAGTAATAGATAATTATCTATATCTTCCAATGGTGGTAATAAAGGATGAGAAACATGAAATCTTGTATAGTAATTATGTATTATAGTTGATGTGTTGAAAACTTGATCCAAAAATCTTGGTCCAGTTGGTAATGGAGCTGTTTTCAATGGTTCTAAATTAATTTTTGATGCTCTTGAGTCAGTTTCAGTTTTTTGCTTTTTATGACATGGTAAGTTAGTCAAACCTCCATCTTTTAAAAATCCACAAGATTGTTTATCATGTCCATTTGGACAATTTGCAGTTTCATGGGAATTAGTTTTACCACTAGTTGCACAGGGCAGAATTGGGAAATCTATATCTGTAGTTTTAGTGAGTCCATCTGATTTATCTTTGGAAATCTTTGAGACCTTGACACCTTTCTTTCTAGAACCACCTCTATTGCTCTTAACATATGAGCAATCTTTACCAGTCTGGGTACATCTTCCACATTTGGGCAGCTGTCCATCACAGCGAAGATGTCTATGACGACACTCTAGACATGCTCTAGAGACGTGTTTGGCATTTGGTCTTGGTTTCTGAGGGTCTAGTTGTGATTGTTGTGGAGTGTCGCTCATTGTGTTGATAGTATCTTTTGATACCTTGTTGAAGTTATGTGAAGCACACTCTTAAGGGGAAAAGGGATACTATTTGATTTGAATGTTTATATTAGAGCTCTTATTAGCGGCCTTTGTATGGCTTTGGGACTAGTTATTATATGCTATCTTGTTGATATTCTTTATGGTCTCGGTAACTTGAAGTCGTGAAGCCACAGCTGAGGAACGACGATTGAGCAGAGCAGCGGAATGACCAATTAGACGTGATCTCTTCGTTAAATAGCCAACACAAAAGATCTTTTAAAGAGTTTCAAAGAGATAACCAAATTGTTATTAAAACTCTTCTCAAATCGTTTCTGTAGCGCTAAAAATTCAAATCAGGCCAAAGGAAAAAAAAAAATTAAATCGAGGAATTTGACACTTTCGATAACTACAAATTTGACACAAAACAGCGCTTTTATATAGACAACCATAGCTCAAATTTCACTGATGGATAGCCAATGATCCAGAGAACATTATAGACCTTGTTTTCATGGTGAATTTATATGCGATAATACCCCTTTTTCAAACCCCGAGCACCTGAGATGTGCCTCGTTGATACACGGGTCGAGCACATAAATTTCGGCTAAGGGGCCACATAAAATCATATCTGTGTTATTTTGAGATTAGGATTTGGTTCTCCAGAATCGTATTCGTATCGTAAATAGCCCCAGGTGAAGTCGACTAATGTGCTGACGATGCCCAGGGAGTAGACTAGTGTGATGGCGTAGAAGAAGTTGGAGTTTCCTGAGCCCAAATCGATCCAGAGATGGTAGAAAATTGGCGACAAAATAATGGTATGGAGTAATAACAAGATTGAAATTAATGGATATCTCAAGTATGGGAACACTGGTTTCAACAAGAATAAGAATGATAAATATAATGACAAGTCTCCTAATGATGGATAACTCTTGGAAAAGATTAACCAACCCCAACTTAGTATGAATGCAAAGATACCATTTAGTCTTATTGTCAATGGTAAAACAAATGCAACATTGTATAGATTGAAAACAGCATTATAAAAAGGAATGAAGAATTCAAACATCTCTGTGAAATAATACCACCATATTCCTAGATTTGGTGCAATCTTGTTAAATTTTAGTATTGTCCCATAGGTTGATTCTAAGAATTTCCAATCTTGACCTAGTATATAATAACTTGATCCTAATAAAGCACTAATTGAACCCACCAAAAGAACAATAAATTGAACAACATCAGAGCTTTTACCTGTGTTTTGATATATCAATTTGGTCAAGGGTATTGTCAAGAAAATTGGATGGAAGGACAAATATGATGCACTAGCAATAGACAATGATGTCAAGAAAATGTTATTGCTCAACACAGAATCCAAAGTTAATGCTAAAAACAAATTTTGAAATAAAACAGTAGATTTACTTAAAGTACTAAGCACAGCCAAAGGATTCAAGGCATAAATAAGACCCACAACCCAAGGTTTCAAAAATATAGATTCATTTTTTGTAGAGATCTTGGAAGTTATACTGATCAATAAATAAACAATAAAAGTATCAAGAATCGAATACACCAATTGATCAAAATCCTTGACGTATTTATAGAAAAGAATCAATAACGGCTGATGATGTACCACACCTCCATCATATGGATTGATATTTCTTGAATATAAGAACAAACCTTCTTTTAATGATTTGTAAGATGTAATCAATGTTGAAAATTCAATTGATTCTTCAAGTGAATTGGTGATGCTTGGTGCTATAAGAAAGATGGTGAACCTTATGACAAAAGCCAATATTATCACCTTCTTATCAAGCTCAACCATTTTAGATGAATTTATGATTAATAGATATCTATCATTGTTTTGGGCTTAAACGTATTTGATGACATTTCCAAAGAAAAATGAACTTCGTGTCATGAAGATTAGATAAGCGATTAATAAGGAATACATAGTTAAGGGATCTGAGATTACGTAATTATATAAACTTACATAGACTCAAGTATGATAAATAGATGTTCTATTGGAATTAGTGTTGTAAGATCCACTTCTCAAAGCCCATAAGTGACTCTATTAAGGGGAATCAACAATAAATATATAGACTCTCATACAATCGGACTGACTTCCTAATATAGAAATTCTCCGAGGCATCTTTACTTCTGCAACATTAAGTTTGCCCAAACTCATTTGATACCTGTCAGATCTTAATCAAGAGCTCAATCACCGAGATCAAATGGATAGAATATCACCATCATTGTAGAGTAACAAGTTCTATTAAATAATCACACCAAATAGTGTGTTGATTTCTATAATATATATCTATCCTTTACCAAAATATGGGGATCCCTTGAATACCCTTCATCATAGCCAAATCAATTATACCCACTTTTGCAACATTCACTCCACTATAGAACAAGTACTTTAAACTTATTCCTCGGACTCGTCTCTTCTTCTTTTGGACTTTAAAGCGATTCAATTTTGGACCTGAGCTTTGGGCCCTACCAATAAAACCGTTATCAATACATTAAAGGGAGAAATTCACCATTTTGGAACAATACTTATCATGAATTAAATAAATTATGTTATGTTAGAACTAATGATAAGGTTTTAAAAGCAAGTACTCCAAAGTTTAGAGAATTATCCAATCTGGAAGTCGATAAAGAGATGGCAATTGACACCTTTTCAAATCATCCTAAGACTATTAACCTCTACACAGATATATGTTCTAAAACCTCAATCTGGGAATCACACCGCAAGAGTATCCTTATCGATTAATCATAGTAGTTTTAAACAGTTACAACAATCAGCGAAATGGCTTAGCAAGCTCACAAGTTTAAATGGTTTTTTCATAGGAAGATTTGACGAGCTGTATGATGATGAGTATCACCAAACCACAAACTTTTATAATTATAAATACCACTTGACTTTCCCTTCTTATCGATTTATGATATTAACAACAATAACCAATATTTACCAAATAAACACAATGGCTGTCGCAGTTCTCAAAAAAACATTAACTGAAGATCTTCTTCATGATAGTCATAGTTATGATATCCCAGAAGACATTTATGAAGAAAAAGTTGTTCCATTATTAAAAGAATTCACAAAATTTGGAATTGAAGACCCTTCTTCAGTTCAATTCGATCCTGCTAAACATATCATCTTTACTGATGATTATTATGAAAAGACTAAAAAATTAACACTTGAAGATCTTGCTGTTACTGAAACTCATCAAACTCCAATATCAAGAGTTGGTGTTAGTGAACCTTTCCCATTATTCTCAGATGAAGCAATTGCAATTATGAGATGGGAATTATTCCAAAAGGAATGTTTTTTAAAATGTGGTCGTATGGCTGATCAAATTGGTAAAACTGCAAATAAATTTAATGGTGATGTTGATATTTATGTTAGAGGTTTTACTAAAGAATTTGCTCCATTCTCTCATCAAGCTTGGACCCATCCAAAAGTTTATGAAATCATTAATACAATGGCTGAAGTTGAACTTGAACTCATATATGGTTTTGAAACAGGTCATGCTAATGTTAGTATCAGACAACCAACTGGTAGTACCTCTATGGAATCAACTCCAGTTAAAGAAATCGTTTCTGAAGAAGATTATGAATCACCAGAAGATATCCCAGCTGTTGTTTCATGGCATTTTGATTCTCCACAATTCGTTTGTGTCCTTATGATGAGTGATACTGATAACATGGTTGGAGGTGAAACTTTCTTAAGAAAAGGTGATGGTAAAGTTGCAAAAGTTTCAAATCCTAAAAAAGGTTGGGCTAATGTATTACAAGGTAGAATCCTTAGACATATGGCTCCAAAACCAAAAGGTGATTATTCTGAAAGAGTAACATCTGTTTCCGGTTATAGACCAAAAGATCCAATGTTGGACAAATGTACAATGTCAACAACAAAACCAGGTTCTTTAGCTAGTTCTCGTTATAATGCTTGGTATAAAGATTGGATGAATTATAGATTGGAAGTTTTAAGTAAACGAGTTAAAATCTTACAAGATCAAATCAATACAAAAATTGATAATGGTGAGTTATTTGATCAAATTGAAACTATTGATTTCATCCAAAATAAAATTGTTGAATATGCAGAACATACATGGCAAGAATTTGAAGTTGTTGATGATGGTCTTGTTGAAAAACCAAAATCTTATCAACTTGTCAAGGCAAGATGGGATGATGAATAAAGTAAATTTTATCATAGCCAATATAATTCCACTAATTTTTTTAATTAATTCAATTCTTTTTTATAATAATATTATCAGTTCGATTTTAACATAGACTTGACGTCTTAACTTATTTTTATTTATACTTTGCTTAATATTATATATTGTTTTTGTAAAAATGGCCAGAAGTAGAATGTTGTGCTCCTCATGAACTAAAATTGAGACTTTTGGAGACAAACACCTATGATCTGGATGATTTTCGTAGGATTCATTACTAACCAGCTAATCACTAGCACGGAGCTGCTCTTGATCATATACAGAAGCAGAGAATCTACTAAAAATGTACCTAAATAATAATAATATATATCAACTCTAATCTAAACATAAAACAATAGATAAAAACACAAAAAGTGGTACTAAAAGACCCAGTCAAGTATCTTTTGCTTGATTGTGACATTTGCATTTTTCCCTTTAGCTTCCAAAGATTCCAAGTAAGCTTGTTCATGCAATAGAACTTCCTCCAACCCGGTAGTGATGTCTGCTTCAGTTGACTTCACAAATTTGGTTCTTTTGATTAGTTTGTAACCTGTGAATATGACAATATCAACCATAAGAACCATATAGTAAATCAAGAAATTCTCAGTTGACCAATTTCCCGGTAAAAAGACAGTATAACCAAGAGCACCAACCATACAACTAATCATAAAGATTGCAAAATAAGCCAAGTACGGCTGGAACCATGAAGTGTACAAAAATTCTTTTCTGTTAATTCCCTGGGCTTCACAAGCAAAATAAAATCCAACATATGTGATACACATGAACAAATAGTTCAAGATTTGAGCACCAGTACACAAGTTAACCATCCAGTTCAACACAACAGCTGCTGAATTACCTAATTGTAGTAGTGACAGCAATGAAAATAAAAACGCAATACCAACACAATATATTGGAACACCTGATTTGGTACAATATTGTAAAAACCTAGGAGCAAATCCTCTTTTTGAAATAGTGTACATGGATCTAGTAGAACAGTACATTAAGGAATTACCAGCACTAAAAGTAGATGTAACACAAAGAGCATTAACAATATGGGGGAAAACTTTGATGTTTAAATTTTTCATGGCAATGATGTATGGAGAGTATGATCCATTAGAAGTTGAATTCATGCTAGCCAAATACGTCAGCGTAGGGTCGTTTGAAGCAACCAACATACCCACACTGAGTGCACCAAGGACGTAAAAAATCACCAATCTATAAAATACCGTTCTGAATGTCCCAGCTAATACTTTCCGTGATTCACCACCTGCTTCACCTGCAACCATTGATAAGTATTCTGGGCCAACAATGGTGAAACAAGCTTTGTTCAAGGCCGCCATAAATCCATGGAAATTTCCTAAAGACCCAGTTGCAATATATTCAACAAATGGACCTGGGTTTTTCCAATAACGGAAACCAATTGCTTCATGTTGAGGATTTCCACCACAGACAACGATAAAAGTGAAACAAATCAATGCAATTGCTAAAATAACTTTCCCAATACATAGATAAAATTCAGATTCACCAAAATACTTTACAGCAAACAAATTCAAAAAAGCATACAGGAAAATCTGTAACGCAAAAGTGATTGCTGGTGAATAATCATCCCTCCAAAAATGTATCATTGCATTAACGGCAGTAATTTCGAAAGGAATATATAGACTGACCATAATCCAATAGGTATAACCAGCGATAAGTTCGAGTGATTCATCAACACAACGCCCAGCCATTTGAATGAACGGGGCAGGAACAGGTAGGTACGATACCATCTCACCAACACAAGCATTAACAATTGCTATAATACCAGTCCATAATAAGAATGCTAATAATAAACCTGCTGGACCACCATATAACAAGCCAGTTGAGATTGTGATGAATAGGGCTGTACCAATGGATCCACCCATAGCGATCAAATGTAAAGTTCTGGTGTTCAATGTACGATGAATTGAACCATATGCTCCCATATCATTGATTTCCTGAATGCTGCCAACACCTTCATCATTCGATGAGAGCACCTCCTGAACTGCGACTCCTCCAGCTTTCTTCTCAATATCATGACTATAAGAATCCATTTTCTATTTGTATGAGCTAATAGAAACCAGGACAATATGCATAGAGGAATTGCATAAACATGTTGATATTTATACCATCTCAGAGCTTTCCACGCCCAGAATGAAAATGTGAGCGCTGCATAGCAGACCATAAGTATCTTATCGTCATGAAGAAGCGACTCTTTGATCCAGATTGTAAAAGGATTAACACCAGAGTCCAACAGATAAAGGAGAAGCTGCAGGACAATCAGGCATCTGATAATTCTTCTAAACTCTTAACCCTGGATCTGCACATTGTCTTAAGCATTTAAATCGCTATACCTTCTTTTAACTTTTCCTTTGTCAAAGTAGTTCTGAATCAATCTGATTGCTCTTCAATATTGAAAAATTCGAGACTGAGCTTATCTCGGTCTAAATTGCATAATCTTTAAATTCTTTATCAAGGCACACCATTAACAGATTTGATGATATGGGCACGCAAAAGGGGATTTTTTCAATAGAGATCATAATTAGTTTTAAAAACTATTAATCATGATAAGAATCACTGTAACCTTGATGATAAGCCAATTGGAAGAGGTATTAACTTCCCAAAATGCTCAAGATCTAATCATCTTTAGTTAAGGTTTAGTCCCATAATAAAGACACACACAGAATCGGTTATTTTGTAACGTATGTCTAAACCAAAATCATAAACGGAATGGTTCCATCTTTCAGCTCTCATGCTAAAGTAGCAACCAATAGAGAGTCGAGACCAGTCAGTTTGTGCCATATATCCAAACTAGGGAGTTTTCCCGATTTTGAACCTTCAACAAACTTAATAAAATTAGTTGAAACCTTATAGACCATCAAAACGTCAATGGAACTTGGTTATTTCTCTTCAAAGTATTGGATTTCGACTCAGAATAAACACACTGGGTTAACCAGACTCTGGAAATTCCAAGCACATCCTGTCTGCCAAGTATTTGAATCAATTATGACTTGTATAAATCGACATTGATAACCAAATAACTCTATCATAAGAATGCAGAGCTTGGAAAAGGTCCTGACAAGAACTGATTCAGAAAAATCTCAATATATGACCCGTGACTTTAGTTTGCTCTGAATTGTAACATCAGACTATGAATCATATACTTCTCCCAGACTATGGAACCATTTCGTTTCATAAGAGACAATGTTCTGAAGCTTCACAATTCTCTATGAAACATACTCAGACCAGAACGTGCTAATGCCTGAGGAATGTTCTTGGTCAGTTGACTCTTCCTGTTAAGTGTAAAAGATCAACTTAGGTCGCCAACCATCTACCATCTGGCATAAAAGGACAGATTAAGGCACTTTCTGTATAACTAACAGTCTGGGACAGATGAATCTTAATCTGATAAGTCTTCTCTAGTAAGTTGTATTTTGTAGAAGCAGCTTGAGAAGTGAATTTCTCTGGATCACAGATTAATTTCAAGTTCATGTAGATGATAGTTGTACAATACCAACTTCTTTCACCTACTCACTTCTGGATATTTCAAATTTTGATACTTTGACAACAGAAGAAGCTAACCAATAAGAAATGGATGAGATGGCAACAATAATAATAAATCCATCAAACTTGTGGAAAACAATAGATCCCATGAAACATCAAACTGGTAGCGATATCAAAGAATCCATCCAAGAAGCATCTTCAATCAGATATAAGAAAGTGGGTTAGTCAATCAAATCCAATCTAGAACACCTCAACAGGACTTCATCCAATCAATCAAATGATGAAATGGAATAACAATAATAATAAATCCATCATATTAGTGGAAAACAATAGATCCATAGAACATCAAAATGGTAAAGATATCAAAGAATCTATCCAAGAAGCATCTTCAATCAGATATAAGAAAGTGGGTTAGTCAATCAGATCCAATCTAGAACACCTCAACAGGACTTCATCCAATCAATCAAATGATGAAATGGAATAACAATAATAATAAATCCATCAAACTTGTGGAAAAAGAACTTGAAATGGAACAATAAAACAACAACAATAGTAATGGAATGTCATATAGTATCACATAGCACCAACCTGGAAACCAAATATCATATGGATAGTGACAACAAGAACATGTATCATGATTTCTAATTGATGAAAAGTGAATGGTAGAAGGAAAAGTGAATTTTAAAAGTTTGGGGGATTTGGATTTCTTAAATACTTATTTTGAAAGAATTCTGATGACACAAAAACCAGTTTTGTAGTTTTAAAAATCATGTACACAAAACCCTAAAATATGAAATAAGTTAACCACAAACACAATTAAACCGATGATCAGCAATGTATGACATCTGTCTTCTTGCCTCATACTGCATTATCAATAGTATTATACGTTTTTGTGTCAATTGATGTAGATATCTTTAATTCATGAGAAAGAAACCATAATTATTGATCAAATTGACTTCCCCTGAAGCCAATAATGAGCCATAACAAACAGAAGATCTTCTTTAAACAATCAGAAGAAATAAACAACACTATTGCAAAACTTCCAGCTCAAATAGGCAAAAATTGAGCACACTAGAGCCTTTCTAAACTCTTTTTCAACATCATGTACCACAAAACCAAAATAAACAACTTTCCTATGCAACATCCAGTAGCACAAAGTCCAGAGGAATGAAACGCCTTAAGCAACTATCAACTGTTCACTATCAGAATCCAAATAACCAATCAACAGCATCACCATTCAATTACCGAAGCCATTCATAATAGATTCTAAGGTAGTGAAACGCTCTAGAAAGTAATGTAATCTTCATCATGATTCTGTTTTTTTTTCGTGTATTAGTAAAAAATCAACTGGGCAACAAACTACAAAGTCTATAACCAGTGCTAGTATAACTGAACTTATTAATAGTAGAGCTCACCAATGATTTCAAGATTATCACATCTCACGAGACTATTAAACCAATTTATGCCTTCGGATTATTGCTTTACAGAATGATGACGTTACTGATGTTAAATTAATCTACCGATTTACCTAGAAAGGAAAAATATTGCACTGAGATAACGAAAAACTATAACTATCTCACAATCAGAGTGATTTTGCAAGCTAAGCCACTATAATATTCAAGGGAATCTATGATAAAGAGCCCAGACGCCGTTGAGCAGTTGATTATTATCTAGTGCCTCGACGTAATTAAAGTAAGGTTTCATTTAGCCAGGATGCCGAAGAACGTGTTTCCTTAACAAGATATCAGGAATTGATCTACGACTTTTGATTGTTAAAGACCTTTTGAGGTATATAAATTGTGATCTATTGTCCTATTTTCAGACACTTCTTATCAATAATACTCACAAAAGAGAACAAAAATGCCTACAGATTTGGAAAAGAACGAACAAAAAGTACTGGTAGAGTCAACTCCAGATGATCAATCTAGTTCATCCAAGACTGAAATTTCATATAAACGAAAACTATTTGGAATCCCAACTGGCCAGTTATCCGATTATGATACAACAGATGTTGCACTTCGTGATAAAATCAACTTGATTAATGATGCTATTGACGAGATTGGATTCACTTGGTATCATCTTAAATTATTTTGTCTTAATGGTTTAGGTTATTCTGTTGATTCACAACTCACAATGTTACAAAGTTCAACTTCAACTTATGTCATGTATCAATTTAATCAAACTTATCCCTCAGATTCACATTCTTTGTATGGTGGATTATTAGTTGGTGCTATATTTTGGGGATTTGGTGCAGATTTAATAGGTCGTAAAACTGCATTCAATTCATCTTTGTTCTTGAGTGCTGTATTCGCAATGTTGGCTGGTGCAATGGGTAATTGGGGGACATATTGTTTATTTGTAGCATTATCTGCTGCAGCATCAGGTGGGAACTTGATTCTTGATACTACTGTGTTTTTGGAATTTTTACCAAGTAAGGATCAATGGTTAGTGACTTTTATGGCTTCGTGGTGGTCTGTTGGTCAGACTATTGCTGTTTTAATTGCTTGGGTTTTCTTCAGCCAGGATAAGTACATTTGTGATAGTGCGAGTGATTGTCCAGGTTCTAGTAACAGAGGTTGGAGATATATCTGGGTTGTCAATGGGGCATTAGTTTTCATTGTTGCAGTATTAAGAAATACAATAATTAAACTTGAAGAGACTCCAAAATTCTTAATTTGTAACCAAAGAGATGAAGAAGCTGTTGAAGCTCTACACAGAATTGCTGCAAAATATAATAGAACTTGTTCGTTAACTCTTGAAGATTTAGAAGCTTGTGGAGAAGTCACATCAAATAAAAATTTCCTTGATAATCCTTCAATGAAAACATTATTGAAACTTACTTCAAAACATATCAAGACCTTATTTGCAAATAGAATAATGAAGCTGTCAACCACTTTGATCATATTATCCTGGACTTTATTAGGTATCTCATATCCATTATACACAAATTTCTTACCAACCTACCTAAGAACAAGAGGTGCACAAACCTCAGCATCAACCACAGCTGGTGTATATCGTGACAATGTCGTTTCTAACGTTGCATCAACAGGAGGTGGATTAATAGGTGGTGCTCTTTTGTATTTTTTCCCAAAATTAGGTAGAAGAGGTGTAATGGTTTTAGGAGGATTGATAAGTATGGCTTTATTCTTCGGTTACACTGCAGTTCGTACTCATGCTGAGAATGTGGGATTATCAAGTGCAGTTTACATATCTATTTTCATATATTATTCTTGTCTTTATGCCTACACTCCAGAAATCATGCCTTCAAGTGCTAGAGCTACAGGTAACGCTTTATGCGTTGCTTGTACAAGAGTAATGGGTGCTATTGTTCCATTGATTGCCTATTTTGCAAACACTAGTTCTGCAGTACCCGTTTGGATTTGTGGTGCTTGTGTTGGTATAATTGGTGTTTGTGCTATATTTATGCCATTTGAACCATCAACCCAAAGAGTTGCTTGATAGATCGATAACATTATTTATTTAAAGTATTGTTTAATAGACCAATTTGCTAATAATTATAATTTGTAGTTTGATTACCTTCAAATCTTCCTTTCGGACTTGAACCATTAATCATAGGAATCTGTTTTGTAACCTCAACTCCAGAGAGCCACTCAATCCACAGAATTCACAATCGCGTTCGTTAAAGCATCAGCAATTGGAGATTTTGTACCTTCGCCAGCACTACCTTGCTCCTCTTGTAACTTCTTTTGTTTCTCTTCCTCTAATTTTCTGTACTTTCTCTTTGCCTTCTTACGTTTACTAGCATTCTTCTTTCTCTTCCATTCACGGACAACCGTTTCTCGACTATTTTCTGGATCGAGCGCATGTTGCACCTTCATCGCTAAGATTTCTCGTGCTATCTTACGATTCTGGTCTTGACTTCTGGTCTCTTGACAAGTCACAACTATACCCGTGGGGATGTGCTTCAACTGCACTTTACTATTTGTCTTATTAATCTACCACATTTTGTTAGATACATGGATAATACAACGCTTTCAAATAACACTCACTTTTTGACCCCCTGGACCTCTTCCTCCTTTCAAAAACGACTCTTGAATCTCATCTTCATTAACTTTAGGTCTTGATGGTAGTTGATTATTCTTGATAGCTAACGCTGGAAACTGCGAAAATCTTCGCTGAAAAGCGCCCAGCAACTGAACCTTTGTAGAAATAGATCTAATACAACCAGAAAACATAATAGAAATGACTTTCAAGTTCGAATTCTACCTGTGTTTGATTCTTCAATAGTACCAATTTGAAGCTTCAAATTTTTTGGTACAAACAGCATTTTTTTTTTCTATTATGATTTTTTTGGAAAAGCGAACTTGAAAGCTTCAATATTATAAAGACATTAAGCGAAAGATAGCCAGTAACTAGTCATTTTCAATAGGAGAGATGTCTAAGAAAGACGGTGAATCGGTAAGTGTGAATATAATGTTTGATTGAAGAAATTTTTACTAACGGTTGAATAGGCCAATGACACCGAATCTCTCAAGTTCATGAACTTGGGTGGTGGTAATGAAGTTGGAAGATCTTGTCATATCATTCAATATAAGGGGAAAACTGTGATGTTGGATGCTGGTGTGCATCCAGCTCATTCAGGTATTGCTGCTCTACCTTTCTATGATGAATTTGACTTGAGTACGGTTGATATATTGTTGATTTCCCATTTCCATTTAGACCACGCCGCTTCACTACCCTATGTTATGCAACATACAAATTTCAAAGGTCGTGTATTCATGACACATCCTACAAAGGCCATTTACCGTTGGCTATTGAGTGATTTCGTGAAGGTGACCACAATTGGATCTTCAGCATCTAGTGCCCTATATACAGATGACGATCTTGCTGAATCTTTTGATAAGATTGAAACAGTGGATTATCATTCTACAATAGAAGTTGACGGTATAAGGTTTACTGCTTACCATGCAGGTCATGTTTTAGGGGCCGCTATGTTTATGATTGAAATCGGTGGTATGAAATTATTATTTACAGGTGATTATTCAAGAGAAGAAAATCGTCATTTGAATCCTGCGGAAGTTCCACCAACCAAACCAGACATCTTAATCACAGAATCAACATTTGGTACAGCAACACACGAACCTAGATTAGAGAAAGAGGTGAGGCTTACAAACCTGATACATTCCACTTTGGTGAAAGGTGGAAGAGTATTATTACCTGTTTTTGCATTAGGTACTGCCCAAGAACTACTACTTATCTTGGATGAGTATTGGACTCAGAATCCTGACTTGGAAAGTATAGATGTTTATTACGCTTCTTCTTTGGCTAAGAAATGTCTGGCAGTTTTCCAAACGTATATCAATATGATGAATGACAATATAAGAAAACAGTTTAGAGATCAAAATTCCAACCCATTCCAATTTAAGCACATTAAAAACATCAAAAACTTGGACAAATTTGAAGATTTTGGCCCTTGTGTTGTTGTTGCAAGTCCTGGTATGCTTCAGAATGGTGTTTCAAGAGAACTATTGGAAAGATGGGCACCAGACTCAAGAAATTCAGTTATTTTAACAGGTTATTCTGTTGAAGGTACACTGGCGAAGAATTTGCTGACAGAACCTGATCAAATTCCATCTTATCAAAATCCAGATAAATCAGTTCCAAGAAGACTGAATATCGAAGAAATTTCATTTGCTGCACATGTCGATTATGAGCAAAATTCCAAATTCATTGAGCAAGTGGATGCACAGTCTATAATTTTGGTTCACGGTGAATCAAATCCTATGGGTAGACTTAAGTCTGCTCTCTTGTCGAAATACTCTAAATTCAAAGGGACCGACAAAGAAGTTAAGGTCTACAATCCTAGAAACTGCGATGAATTATCAATCAAATTTAAAGGTCTAAAAATTGCGAAGGCATTAGGGGCTATTGTGGAAGAAAAACAAAATAATGAAACTTTGAGTGGTGTTTTAGTAGCCAAAGATTTTGATTTAAATCTATTAAAAGTTGATGATTTGAGAGAATACGCTGGATTGACATCAACAATTGTTAAAGAACGTCAAACCATTAAAGTCGATGCCGGAAGAGATTTAATCCAATGGCACTTATCTCAAATGTTTGGTTTTGTGGAGGTTTTGATTGATGACAAGGAAGAATACGAACTTAAAATTATGGATGAAATAACGGTCAATCTCATCAATGGAATATGTACAATTGAATGGACCAGTGGTATAATTAACGATACTATAGCTGATTCTGTCGTTGCAATTCTGATGTCTGTTGATTCTTCTCCAGCATCTGTCAAATTATCATCCAAATCTTGTGGCCATGATCATACAAATGGCCATTCACACACTGAAAACTCACTGGCTGACTCAAGAGTTACTACAAGAATTAAAAGAATAGGAGCAATTTTAGAAGCTCAGTTTGGTGAAGCTTTCCAAAATAACGAAGATGGCGAAGGTGCACTAATTAAGATTGGTAAGAACGAAGCGAAGATCAACTATTTCAATTTGACTGTGGAATGCTCATCTAATGTCTTGAAAGGGAGAATTGAGACCGTTTTAAATAGAGCTACAGAATTGGTTGCACCATTAGCACAAAGTCATAAAATCCAGGTATAGAGTTCAGGTAATGACCTTTTTTAACGAATATATATTTGTACTATAGACATCATTCCTATAATATAGGGTTTTAATGAGCAAAATTTAAAAATTGTACAGATTATCGAAACTACTAGACTGGATTGAATGGAATTTAGGAAGAGTGGAGTCAGGTATTAAAGCTTTCTACGTCGTTCCTGACGATTATAGTCATTTGTAATATAGTACTAGCTGTGAAATTAGTTGATCAACCACAAAAACGAAAAAAAAAAACATCTTTTTACAAACATTATATATACCAAAATAAATATTAAATCAATATACCCAAAACTCCAAAAACTGTAGGAAAAATGAACACCAATTATTATTAATCAAACACCAGATCTCAAGATACGCTGTCTTTGATTTCTGAACGAAATAGATTCATGACGTTCTAAGACATATAGAGCTTTGTCAAGTGCATGTTGAGAATAACTCTTACCAGCAACAAACTCATTTCTTAATGTTTGATAACTTGTAGACCAACCAATTGGTAATCTTCTTCTGATTTCTGTTTGAATCTTGTCGATTTCTTGTTTCAATTTTGGAGCAGTAGTTATATTACCTTGGTTTGCAGCATCCATTGTAGATGCTTGGAATAATCTAATAGCTTCATCAACATGTTCTTCAGTAGCAACAGGTGATAGACGTAATTTTGCTAATGATTCTGTTATACGAATAATAGCTTCCAATTGACGGATAGTGATTGGAATTGAAGATCTTTGATCACTGAGGTTTTCAGCATCCATAATTGTCTTTCTGATCTCAACAAAATGTGAGCTTAATTTTTCTGCAGCTTGTTCAGATAATCTTGGTGCACATTTAGAACGACAATATGATATATATCTTTTCATTTTATCAATTGGAATTTCACCAGCAACTTCATTTTGGATGTTTCTACCTGTATGAATGTTCAAGACATGATTAGCAATAGAAGTATCTCTACTTTCATTATGATCATCTTTAACAACGAAAATCATATCAAATCTTGATAAGATAGTAGTTTGAAAATCAATATTTTCACCTGGTGTTTTCATGTCATCATAACGACCAAAAATTGGATTTGCAGCAGCCAAAACACTAGTTCTCGAATTCAACACAGTTGTGATACCAGCCTTAGCAATAGAAATGGTTTGTTGTTCCATAGCTTCATGGATAGCAACTCTATCTTCATCTCTCATTTTATCGAATTCATCAATACAAACAACACCACCATCAGCTAAAACCATAGCACCACCTTCCAAATAAAATTCTCTAGTAGTTGTATCTCTTTGCACAGAAGCAGTCAAACCTGCAGCAGATGAACCTTTACCAGATGTATAGATAGCAATAGGACTAACTTTATCAACAAATTTCAATAATTGGGATTTTGCAGTACCTGGATCACCTAATAATAAAACATTAATATCACCTCTTAATCTCATACCATCTGGTAGAAGTTTCTTTGAACCACCCATCAATAAACATGCAATGGCTTTTTTAATATCAAGGTTACCATAAATGGAAGGAGCGATTGAATTTGCAAAAGATTCGTATAAATTTGGATTTCTTGACAACTCCAAAAATTCTTCTTCTTCTTCTTCAGTATATATAGCATTACCTGCAGCATTATGATCCACATCAGTCTGTATACCAAGAACTCTGATATATGGATTTCTAATAGCGACTGAGGAGGCATTTTTCACTTTGGATTGATAAATAGAATAAATACCGTTGATTGTACAACGAGTACCTGGAACAATTTTGTTTGTCAAATACCGATCGACAGATAATAACACATGTCTAGGCATTTCACCAACTGGAACCATTTCTGGTAATTCTTGTAACTTTAGGATCTGTTGATCAATGAATTGAGATTTATCGTGAACAACTAGATATGGTTCTGGTGGACATTGAGATTTTTCACCATCAGCTGGAATTGCCAAACAGGTTTTAGGTAATTGTAAACCACCAAAACTTGAGTTAACTGATATTCTTTGAGTGTCTCTACAAGAGCGACACATTATTTGAACTGAAGTTGCCTTTGATGTTAAAACAGATGCACTGATGATAATACCACTGACACGAATAATTTTGGAAATATGGTCAGCATCAAGTTCTCTAATAGATAATGTGGAGGCATTCGATTTCAAAATCAACTGACAAATTGGGAAATTCAAAGGAACTTCAGATTCTTGTAAAAACACTATTCTTTTCGCAACATCTGTGATCGCTCTTTCAAAGAGTGGGATCATATCAGCTGGATCATCCATTAAACTCTTGTTTAAATTTTCATTATAACCAATAAGATGCTCACTATCAACTGTCAATGAGTATTCCTTGACAAGTAAATTCTCTCTAAGTTGGTTACGGTATACGAAATCAGTACCAACTCTGAATTCTAACACAAAGTTCTTAAAAGCTGTGATAACTTCTTGATTTGAATCTTGTTCAGCTTCTTCACCAGGAAGAACTGGAGCACCATAAATAGCTGGAGCATCAAATGACATATTTGGTTTCTGAGATGCTTGTGTTCAGTGAGTAGTTCAAAAGAAAGTAAACAACTCAAATGTATTTTTTCAAATTAAAGATTCCACAATATAAAACAAATGCAATTACTTAACCTCTTTCGGAAGTTCATCTTGAAGCGTAAAATTTGACGCGTTATTCGATTTTTTTTTCGCGTTCAAATCTGAAATTGTCCCAAAGAGGAAATAATTCAAAACAGGAAAAAAGGTCGGATATAACACAAAAAGGGTAAAATACGAGGGTTGGTAAATTGAAAACAACTTTTCAAACTTACAACTAATAAGATAGTAGAATAGGTGTTGGAAAGCTCTATCTTTATCACCAATAGAAGTATTCAACTCCAGGAAACCATATAAATATGGCGTGAGTATTTTTTGTAAATCTGTTTTGATTTTTTAGAAACAATTTGGGTTCATTTACTAACAATTTATTAGTGAACTAGTGGATCGTCCAAAGTCAGAACTAACAGATGTTGAATTACAAAAACTAGAAGAATATGAATTTACACATGGACCAATGTCCATACTTCAAGATGCCGTTCAAGGTGGTGGACAGGTGCTAATATCGTGTAGAAATAATCATAAACTACTAGCAAAGGTGAGAGCATTTGATAGACATACAAACCTTGTGCTTGAAAATGTGAAAGAAGTGAGTATATGATATTCTATCCCAATTAAGTTGTTACTAACATGAAGAAATAGCTTTGGACAGAGACTCCAAGAAATTCAAAGGGTAAAAAGGGGAAACCAGTACCAAGAGAAAGATTTGTTAGTAAAATGTTTTTAAGAGGAGATTCAGTAATAGTTGTTTTAAAGGCCTGAAATTTATTTAAGAGAAAATTGCATAGATCTATTTTGTATATTATAGTGAGTTTAGTTCAAAGGGATTCATATTTTAATGAAACGATAATCAACAAAAATAAATAGGTTTAAAATTGTAGATGCTACAAAATGAATCATTTCTTGAAATCAAATTATGTGATCTATTTACACGTGCATGACCATGTTGTTTTTGTACATAAATATAGTATCTAGTTTGTTCCTCTAACTAAGACATTTTTGCTGATGGTTTCTTTTCCTGTACCTATTTGAACTTCATATATACCTTCATTTTTGATGACTTCTTGAGGTCTGTTATTTCCTAAAAGCGTCAAATCTGACAAAGGAACTTCAATATCAGCCAATCTTCTTATTTGTGTTTGAATATCTTCTTTCGTTATTGGTTTCTTCAGTATGTTATTGGCAGCTGGTACTTTGAACATCAAATCACCCAAATTAACGGATAATGAAAATAATGAATAACCAGTTGCTTGCTCAGCGCTATTGAATAGATTACCTGTTGGAAGTAATAAACCTTCAATGTCGATTGAAGGTTTCTTTGGTTTAGCAGGTTCGAAAATGTTTTTAGAAACAACTTTCTTCTCTTTAACTTCAACTTTCTTTATTGGTTCTTTGTATACTGGAATTCTTGGTCCTTGATCCGGTAGTATATATGCTGCACCGTTTTTAGGATGTAATTTATTTCTCATTAATGAATGTGAGACTTTAAGAATTTGACCTTTTTTACCAATTGATGGGAAGTCTTTTAATAGTTGAACTTCAGCCATATTTCTTCTCTTAGCAGAGACTGAATATCTCACAAGTGGTATTCTTGCAAAAGGAAGTGATTTAACTAGAGCAGAAGACATGTCGATCTATATCAATATTTCCCCCGACACTGAGCTCTGCTGAATCTCTATAAACAGATTTATTCTACGTACAATTGTATTTATTCAGTTTTGATTTTTCACTTTTCGACAGGCTCTCAATTTTTTTAATGACCAGGGACAAAATTTACGCAGTCTCGGTACTGATAATTACGCATCTTCTACTAAAAGATCATAACGGAGAACTACAAACAAATTAAAATAATTATACAACTTTTATCAATTATTCCAAAGAGAAGTAATCAATTTCGCCTTCAGCTTCACCATAATATTCATTTGTCAATTTCTTTGAGATCTTCCAAAGATGGACAATGTTATCATCCGAACTTGTGGCTAAAGTCCATGGAATATTTGGATTGAATGAAAGATCAGTGATGGCAGATGTATGTCCAGCATGCATCATGAAAAGTTCAGGAGCACCGTCATCTTCATCTTCTTGGATCTGTTCCTCACCAATCTTCTTGATATCCCAAAGTATGACTCTTCTATCTTGTGAACCGGAAGCAATAATACCATCATTATGTGGATCCCATTCAAGTGCAGTTATTGATTCTGAATGACCCATTATGGTGTGTAATTTATTTTGAGGATCTCTTATATCAAATAACTCAATGGTGGAGTCATCCAAACCAACAGCAAATAAGTTTGAAGAATGATTGGAAAAAGCGATAGTGTTAACAGCTGCATGACGTTGAATCACGTTTGATGGAGTTTGTAAAGATCTTGTATCGAAAAGCTTAATTGTCTTGTCTTCACTAACGGAACCAAACAAGCTCCCATTTCTATTATGCCACTGGACGTCATTAACAATATCTGTATGATCTCTTAAAACATGTTGAGGAGCTTCAGGTTTACTAATATCCCATAAGGCAACTGTTTTATCATCTGAAGATGTCAATAGATTACCTTTAACAAAACGATTCCAAGAGATCCCGTACCCATTTTCTGTATGGTGATTCAATACAAGAGGTTTCTCTTTTGTCTCAAGTCCAATGTTGTAAATATTAACTTTACCTGTGCCACCAATCGTACTAATTAGATTTGGATCTTGTGGCATATAACGAGCACGATTCACTTCGCCTTGATGTTTGTACTTTCTTGTGACTTTAAGTCTAGCATTAACACCTTTTTGTTGCTCAACAGGATTTACCTCATCTTCTTCATCACCTTTTTCAGATTTAACTTCAACCAAACTTTTTGGTAATTGGGTTGATGCAATTTTTAAATAATCAGTATCTTCACCGGATGTATGAGTCCCCAGTATTAATCGTTGATTAATTCCTGTAGCTGTTACCTCTTGATCAGGGAGCCATTGAACTGTCAAACTAGGCCACGTCAGAGCAGTTTCTGATACAAATTCATACATAATTGGACAATTCTTTCTCCATAGTTGATATTCTTCCTCCACTGATAGTTCTTTCTGAGGATTCTCTTCCTCTTCATACCCTTCGAGCACTGCCCGAGTTTTTTCCTCTAGTGCCTTCTCCACGGCATCCTCTATAGATACTTTACTCATAATCACACTAAACCTTCAGTTAAAACACCAACAAACCAATGAACAAAACAGTTTTACAAGTTATTCTTTTCGCGTCCATTCACAAAAATTGGTTATTGACACTTTTCCAAAATGGCAGCGTGGCCCCTTTTCAAAAAGTTTTGATTTTTTTGATTTTTCGAGTTTATAACGAAAAAACACAACAACGTCAAACTTGACTAATTTGGTGTTTATTAAAAGATCATTAGAATCGAATCTGAATCGTGATAATGGTCAAGCCTAATGTTATGAACAACTCGAGGGCTCCTCAGCAAAACACCCCTCAGCAGATTGCTCAACAGGGAATCACAACAATGCAAACACGTCCTACAGATATCAACATCCCTCATTCAATCGATAAGATAGTACCAGAAGTTGAGCTTTATAGAAGATTACAAGAGGCTGAAAAGCGTGTTGACATATTCACATCCAGAAAGATAGACGATTTACAAGAAAATATCAACAAAATACCAAGAAAGAAAGAGTTGTTGAGAATCTTCATCTCAAACACAGCTGAAAATCAACCATGGCAAATACAACCAGGACAACAACCAAATGAAGAACCAAGTTGGACTTTGAGAATTGAAGGAAGACTTGTGAATAAGGAAAATGCTGAAGATCCAAACAGAAGAAAGTTCAGCTCCTTTTTAACCGGTATTTCAATTGATTTACTTCAGCCACAAAATGATGGTGATGATCAACAACAACAGCTACCTAACGAAACCTCTAAAGAAAATGTGATTGAATGGCACGAACAAAACGATCCAAACATTGCCCGTGTGGACTTTGATGGGCTGGACGTCAAAAGACAAGGTAGTGAGAACATTAAAACTAAAATAACTATTCAACCAAAGGAATTCCCAATAAAATTTAAAGTATCTAACGAATTATCTTCCCTCTTAGGGGTTACAGAACTTACTCAGCATGATGCAGTATATTCAATATGGCAATATATCCAATTTAATAATTTACAAGCCCCTGAAGATAATAGAATTATTAATTGTGATGAAAATTTATCTAAATTATTTGGTGTCCCAAGATTTAACTTTAGAGATTTAATAGAACTTTTATCTAGACACATGAGCCCAAATAAACCTATTGAGTTAGAATACGAAATTAGAGTTGACAAGTCCTCCACTTTAGGTGACACAGTTGTTGATGTTGAAGTACCATTTGATGACATTAGTGAACAGGAATCATGGAGAAATGAGTCAAAGAAATTAATCACAGAAAATGATGATTCAATAAAAGAGCTAAATTCAAAGATAGTACTTGGAATACAGGCTCTTCATAATTCACATCGCAAATATCAATTCTATGATCAGTTGGCTCAAGATCCAGTTAATTTTTTCAAAGATTTTACAGAATCACATTCTCAATTATTAAAAATATTATCTGGAGATGAAGGTTATAATGAAGAATCTGTTAGAAAGTCAGATTTCTATACCGATGATTTACTCTCTGAAAACGTTGACTTGTTATTAAAGACAAATCGTATTTAAAAAGAGAGGATTTTGAAAAAAATTCTACTCATCTAACTGTATTGTATATTGAAAACATGTAATGCCTCTTTCTATATTCAATGTAAGATTTAAACACAATTCATTTAAGCTGATGGTAAATTTCTTGAATTTTCAAATCCAACACCATTGATTAAAATTAGATCCTCTTGTTTTTTGAGTCTTTCTCTAAGCTCAGCAGAAATCTGTGCCTCTGCATGTTTAAGGTTCACCACGTCCGTGAAACTCTCAAGTATATTTGGATCGTTAAGAGAAGCAAACTTAACGTTACTGCCAGTACGCGTTAACGTTAAAGAACGACAGATCATTAATTGTACTTTAAATTTATTTTCAGAAAATGATGGCTTCTTGTTTAAATTTTTTTTTCCGCTCTCATCAAGTGGATCAACAAAAGGTGAACAGATCCTTGCGACTGCAAAATAAACATCTTCTTTATCCAGAACGATTTCTGGATTTTCTTTTGTATCTTCAGGCGTTATCCTTGAAATCACAATTCCTTTACTTGCCATTTTTTGCTTTTTGTAGTCCATAATGACAACATCTCCTTTTGTAAATTTGTAAGGGAACATAAGCTCAGAGAGTAATCCGGTGCTATTATCATCCACGAGATCAGTAGCTGGACGTATCTTTGAAGCATCCAAAGTTCCAAGATCTTTGTGCTTAATTTCATTAAAAACACCATCTTCAGCAAATTTCCCTTCGAATTCCTTATTATAATGGGCTTGGTCTATCCATCCATCTCGAATTCTTTTAGAAGCACCCAAGGATAACTGTTTAGTTTCTATGAACTCTGGTCTTGGAGTTATTGCAGGATACTGCTTATTATCCTTAAGAGCATATACAAATTCATGATTACGCTCATCTAAAGGATACGCACCATAAGCCAATCGACGTTGTTTATGGTTTCCATTGAATTTCGACTCATTAGGGTATTGCCTTCTCACCCGATTTCTTAATTTGTCCCTCCATGTTTTATTCCCAGACCTAGGAGCAGCTTTATAGCCTTTTTTAGATTTGAACTTTTCAGTAAATCGTTTCTTGGAGCCTCTTTCGCTAAAATCCTCCGTTTGATTTCCCCAAACATCAAGTATGTTGCTTTCACTTTTAAATAATTCAAAACTATCTTTCTTTGTGGCTGGATTGCTGATATGATTAGTTTCTGGAGAACTTTTAGAACTATATGAAGGAGAGTTTGACCCTTTCCGTCTGGTATCATTATTTCTATTATTCGAGCGGCTGGAATGACCTCTCACATCACCAAGCCCAAAAACGTCATCAATCTCCTTGAAAGCTTTAGACCGTCTACTCTTTTGACCTGGGTCGGATTCAATATCTGTATTTTTGGTTTCCCATTTTGTTGAATATGCAATATCTCTATAGCTTGATAAATAACCTGCAGACCCTGTCTTTTCCTTGTGGAATCTATCTTTGCTAGTTCCTTCTCCTAGTTTGTTTCTATAAGATTTTTCACTAGGTAGTTTGCTTGATATGCAATGAGTTGTACTGAAAGGACAGGCATTGAACCTTCTGTTCATCAAAGTTGTTCTCTTTATCCTACTGAGATCATGGATAAGAGGCCCTATCGACCCTTTCCCTTTTCCAATAATTGAATAACTCATTGGATTGGCTCAATACACTAGCTATCTTAACCTGCACTCCCTCTATAAGAAGAGAAAACCTATATTATAATAGTACATACTGTTTTGTATTACCAGCGAAAAAAAAATCTGATTTGCACGTGACATGTGTTCTGCCAAAGAAATACGTGCCAACGAGATTTTTTTTTTTTTTTTTTTTTTTCTTTTTTGTTTTCATCATAGACTCATCATCAAGAAAAACGTTGACACCTCGAGAACTTGATCTTCTTTAAGGACTGAACATTGATCGACCGAGCTATTCACCATGTCATCTCAATCATATCGCTCTACTCGTGCTACAGAACCACAAGCATACTCCTTTGAAGAAACCGTGCTCAAAGGTTTAGCCTCAGATGGTGGTCTTTTCGTCCCATCAGTTATTCCACAATTGGATTCTGCAACTATTACAAAATGGTCCTCCTTATCATTCCAGGAGTTGGCCTTTGAAATCATGAGATTATACATCAAAGACTCTGAAATCCCAGATGAAGACCTTAAAACATTAATCCATAACTCCTATTCCACATTTAGACATGAAGAAGTCACTCCATTACAACCAATTGATTCAGATAATGGTTTATATTTATTGGAATTATTCCATGGTCCAACCTATGCCTTTAAAGATGTTGCCTTGCAGTTTGTTGGTAACTTATTTGAATACTTTTTACAACGTAAAAACGAAGGTAAAACTGGTGCTGACAGAGACGTTTTAACTGTTGTTGGTGCTACCTCAGGTGATACTGGTTCAGCTGCTATCTACGGTTTAAGAGGTAAAAAGGATGTTTCAGTCTTTATTCTTTACCCAACTGGTCGTATTTCACCAATCCAAGAAGCTCAAATGGCTTCTGTTTTAGATTCAAATGTTCACACTTTATCTGTTAAAGGTACCTTTGATGACTGTCAAGATATTGTTAAGCAAATATTTGGTGACGAAGAATTCAACAAGACTCACCATGTCGGTGCTGTTAACTCAATCAACTGGGCTCGTATTCTTGCCCAACAAACCTACTATTTCTACTCATACTTCCAATTATCAAAGAAAGTTGGTTCAGATAAAAAAATCCGTTTTGTTGTCCCAAGTGGTAACTTTGGTGATATCTTGGCTGGTTATTATGCTAAAGAAATGGGTCTTCCAGCTGATAGATTAATCATTGCTACTAACGAAAATGATATTTTAGACAGATTCCTAAAGAGCTCTAAATACGAAAAAGGTGGTGATGTCAAAGCCACTCTTTCACCAGCCATGGATATCTTAATCTCAAGTAACTTTGAACGTTTACTATGGTACTTGGCCAGAAATAACATTACAAAATCAGATGAAGAAGCTGGTGCAACCATAAATAAATGGTTTGCTGAATTGAAACAAACTGGTTCATTCACTGTTCCAGAAGAAGTCATCTCTGCAGCTAGAAAAGATTTCGATAGTGAAAGAGTTGATAATGAAGAGACTGTTAAAACCATCAAAGATCTTTACAGTTCAAACACCACTAAATACGTCTTGGATCCTCATTCTGCTGTTGGTGTCTGTGCTTCTTATAGACATATTGCTCAAGATAAAGCCGCTAATGCTACTGATGTCAACTATATTTCATTATCAACTGCTCACCCAGCTAAATTTGCTGAAGCTGTGAATCAATCATTGTCATCCTTCGAAGGTTACTCATTTGAAAAAGATGTTTTACCAGAGGAATTAAGACTATTATCTACTAAAGAATTGAAGATTAAATTGATTGAAAAGGCTGATGTTGAAATTGTTAAATCAGCCATCATTGAAGAACTACAAAAAGAAGGTAAATAAGTAATAAAACCGACATTTAATTAGGGGTTTGGCTTGTAGCCTGGTTTTTGTTTCAATTTGACCTTCCCATCAATAATCTCGACTTCAAATCCTGCCTCATCTAGAGCATCATTTTGTACAGCTTCTTTCGCTTCTAATTTTGACACAAACTCCTGATTTTTCTCGTTATTTAGCAACAAAAATCTAATACATACAATACTTCGCTCTTTGATGAATGGTTCATTGTCATCAATGATACAATTTGATAAAACAATTTCCAAGCCATGTACCTCTCGCATTAATTCTTGAACCTCAAAGTTTTGATATACCAAGGCAGATAAAGTTTCTATTATTAATGATTTTACATGTGGGAAGTTTCGGTAGTCAACCTTCTGAGAGTCATCAACTTTACTTTTCTCCTGATCTTTAAGCTTCTTAGGTTTGATATTTTGATGAAGAATACCTAAAAGACCAACAAAAGTTTGTACACCTTCATATGAAAGGAAAAATTTTCTCGAGTGCTCAAACTTTGTTAATGAGGATAAAATATCCATACTTCTCAAGATTTTCTCATACAGGAAAAGTGGTTCATCTGCACTTACTTTGTCAAAATATTCCTTCACCTCAGGTATGGATTTTTGCAAAAGTTCATATACCCAAGATAAGATCACTGTTAACTCAAACACTTCCCATGATTCTTTGCTCGTAATGATCGCTTCTGCAATTTTTAGGTATCGTATAGTTGAAGATGGCTCATTATAAGTAGTGATGAATTTTAGAAATGACTCGTGAATAATCAGCTTATTGAAGATGCTCACAAGTAATATACCGTACTGTGAAAGATCACCTTCCAAGTCCAGCTTCTCGAATTCACACAGCAGCACGTCAAAAATTGGTTTCCCTTCCCCTTTGGATAGAGCCCTGTAGAGAAAATCTTGGGAATCAATAATATTTTTGAAATAAGTAAATATTGGATGGAGTGTGGTTTCATTCCAGGTCACTGGTGTGTTGAATACAACGAGAAGCTCGTCCAAGACCTCTTGATCGTGTTCGGTTTTGTTCACTGTCAAGTTTGACAAACACTGGAAGATCGAAACAAGACAATTTTGATAAAGTGAGTCTTCAATGTTATCTTTTACATTCTGAAGATTGGAGCCAAACTTGAAAATGGAGTGCCGTAGTTGTATACGTTCAGCAATATCTCTATCGACTGATAAAAGGTTTCTTGCCAATAAAACCACACCTCTTATGAGCCTCAGTTTCAGCTCTTTCAATTCACCAGATGGAAACTGCTCCAAATTGACCTTAATCAGTCTCCAGATTTGTGCTGAATTCGCTAAATCATGTCTCAATGTTATATCACTGATTGAGCCTTTAACCACCTCTGTTAAAGTGTGAAGAACTTGATTCCCAGCATCCTCCGATATCGAATCCTTTCCCACAACTTGCAGTACCCTATCCAGCACCTCCACAGACTTTTCAATATCTACCATCCCATACAATTCAGTCCACTTGGAGCTGTCTTTCTAGTGGCATATCAAAAGAGCAGTTACAAAAATCGGATAAATAATTTCTGGTGATGGGTCGTTCCCTAACCATAAATAATTTTGTACCTCATCATAAAGTATACTTCTCTGATGTTCTTTAATATATGTCGCTTTGTAACCTCATCAGTTGTACGAGATGCCACGTATTCCTACTGATGAGTGGGTACCGAAACTTTTGAATCAGTACTTGAAAGGTGTTGCAAGGAGAGAGAAACTGTCTCGTCAGGCTAATCTGAAACTTGAAGGGAAGAAGCACTATGACCTTTCTCGTAAGAGAAACGCTTATTATATAAGAAATGAGAGCGAAGGCTACCCAGAGACACGAGTCTACAGGGTTGTTGAAAGAAATGGCATTAGTAAAGAGCTGATGCCAATATATAGGATGGACCCCAGTCAATTAAGAGTTCGGAGAAACTTAACGATAATATCTCAAGTAACCATGGGTGAGATTACATTCATAATGACCAAAGACTTATATCAGTATGTTCAGATAGGAGACAGAATCTATGATATGAACACCAGATTTCTTGAATTTGCGAGAAGGATATATGATTATGCGGGTCTGGGGATTATTATCCTAAACGAAGATGCAAGTGAACTTCGTCTATTCAGAAAAATAATGGAATTCAAATATGGATTACTTTTCGCAAACTGGCCCTATAAACCACGAAAGCTCCAAAAAGAAACAACATTAAATCATTTTGTGATGGATAAGGCGTCTAAAATAGAGGATAGCGTCATGATCGCAACTCGCAAATATTTAGAAAATTACCCAGAAGCTTTCAATAACTATTTACAGCCAACTGAAGAACACAAGAACGATTATGACTGGACTGAACTTCCCAACTCTGAAGCTGTCAGAAGATATATGAAAGGGGCTCCTTTTATCACTAGTAATGTATTCGGTCGTATGAAGAAGGGGTATATAAAAGACCTGGAGGAAAAAGATAACGTCGAAATGGATCCAGTAGAGATTTACTAATGTTCGAGAATTAACGTGTATATGAATCATTAACAATGCATATGTTTTTATTTTTTTGTCTATCAAATCTATAAGAATTATCTGATTACTCAATATCATTGTCAGAGTCCGAATCATCAGAATTATTAAAAGTGGTAGTCTTTGAGTTACCGAACCATCCACCGTTTTCATCCTCATCATCTTCGTCACCAATGTCTTCGTCTTCATCACTTTCACTTCCTTCATTTTCAGAGGCATCAACAATGATACTATCTTCACTTGAACCCTCTTCTAGATTTTCAGAAGCTGCTGACAAAAACAAGTAGGAATACTCGTTATTCTTTGATGTTCTCACGATGTGCTTAGCGATTCTTGCAATGAATCTTTGTACACCTCTCAAAGCAGAGGCGAATTCGTGTTTGTGTGTGTTGATGTATCTCCCGTGTGCTGAAATTATAGCTTTTATCCATAGTAGATTGAATTCAATATGTTGAGAGCTCATTGCAATAGAAGAGATAAAGTTTAATAATCTTTCAACGTAGACAATAGGCAAATCATTAGCAACCAATTTGATATCAACAATAGGTATAGTTTCGTAAACTTGATGTATCAAGTATTTTTCATTCAATCTGAAAGCCATCACTAAAGCATTCAAATAATTTTTCTCCTTCAACATTAGAAGTGTGCTTTCTGGTGTGATATCCATATCTAAATCAAATGGATCAAAGATCACACGATCATCAATTGAGTAAATCATTATACCTTCTGTTGAAGCAGCAGCAAATGAAGCAGCAGTAGGCGAGAACTGTATAGAAGTCACCCTTATCTCAGGTCTAGTCTTACGCAATGAAGGATCACCTCTTTTAGAACCTGGAAGAGAGTAATCAAGACGATCTTCCAAGTCAGAGTTCTCACCATCTCTATCTAGTAAATCCAAAGAACCAGCATCTGTCAATCTTGAACTATTGAGGAATTGTTGTGTACCATTCAATTCCATATTTAGAGAAACTGTGAATCTCTTTAAAAGAACCTCATTAGGAATATCATACAGACAAATTGAATTGTTGTTACCAGCTGCTGCCAATGTTAGCCCGTCAAAACTATAATCAATTGTGGTGAAAGCTTTAGCTCTAGATGAGTTGGCGGCAGTGAATCTATCCTCTAAATATCTTCCACTTATTATATCTTTACGACCATCAATATTACCTGTTTGCTTTGCATTTTCCACGTCCCAAAATTGTATTTGACCACTTAGTGTACTCACAGCAATTTCTTTGGAATCAGGTCTCATTGCTAAAGCAAGGACATCAGAATATATTTCAAAAGGCTCAACTTGTTGTGAACGTCCGAATAAACTCCAAACCCTGACAGTCTTATCCCAACTTGCACTTGCCAACACACTGTTTTCAACACCGAATGCAAGATAAGAGACAGGCCCCTCGTGACCAGCTAAAGTGTCAACTAACTGAGCAGTCTGTACAGACCATACGTATATGTCAAATGTATCTTGGGAAGCAGCACAAACAACTTCTCCACTAGGATCCACTGCTAGGGTATTGAATTTGATTCTTTCTGTAGCCGTGAATGTTCTAAAATTACGGTACCTTATAAGATCCCATGCTTTCACTGTACCATCCAAAGAAGCTGAAAATAAGACCTGACCTTTCTTAGCAAATCTTACAGCTGTAACTGATGAGGTGTGTTCTTCAAAAGTGTTGAGACAGAATCCTGAAACAACATCCCAGATTTTAATTTTACCATCATCTGAAGCAGTTACAACTCTTGAACCATCTGGTGAGTATGCTAATGCGTTTGTAGAGTCAAAATGACCTTGTTGTTTCAAAATGTAGGATTCTGATTGCCATTCATAGACTAATAATTGACCAAGCTTAGCAGAACCAAATGCCAACCATTCACCTGATTTATTGATATTAACAGTGTTCACTTCGTTTTGACCCATGCTTAATTGTTGAATCAAGTTAAATTCTGGAAGCTCATAGAGACGGAATTCACCATTTGTAAAACCAACAACCAAAAGTCTACTATCTGGATGGAATGCAGCACATATAACCTTGGCTTCTGAGAAGAAGAAATGTTTCTTAGTGATTCTCCAACTCATTAGTGATGCATCAACTTCCTCATCAGAATCCTCCTCATCATCGGAATCGTCAGATGGTTTCTTTGTGTACTTCCACTGGAAAAGCGCACCATCTTTACTTATGGTGTATATCTGCTCTTGATCTGCAGAGAAGAAAGCATTAATCACAGTATCTCTGTGACCTGCAAAAGTCATAGCTGCAGCGCTCTCTTCTGAATCCAAGGAGAAAATTCTTGAGGTTAAATCCTTGGAAGTTGTGACAAAGAATCTGGAATCACTTGACCAAGTAATTGACGTAACATCTGCAAAATGACCTGCGTATATTCTGTGACGAACAAATGGTGCAAATTGTCTATCTTCTGTATAATCTGGAGTCTTCCACACCTGTACAAATCTGCCACATGCAATAGCAAAATGACGAGAGTCTGGTGTGAATTTAAGATCTTGTACTTTTTCTTTGAAGTTGAAGTGATGTAAAACAGTACGAGCATTGAAATTTACCAAAATGGCTCTACCATCAACATCTACTGATAACAGTAAAGATTCTTGCTTGTTGAGAGCTATTCTAGCAATATTTTTTCTATGTTCATATGGCAAGGTATATGACTTATTATTTATCAAGTCGAAAACAGATACTCTGTTACCAACAGGACTCAATAATTTTGTTCCATCTTCAGTGTAGACTAAATTACCTTGAGAGTAGACTGTACCCAGAAGATTGGAGAACTAGATTTTGTTAGCGAACCCTATTGATCCAGCAAATACATAAATCGGAGTAACATACCTTGAAATCAGACTTCATATTCACTCAAGAATCTCTGTTTAAAGCTCTTTAGGAAGTGTTTAGTATTAAGTAGTTCTTTATAGTTAGTTCATCTCATCGCATAAAAAAAAATTATATAAATTCGCGAAATTTTAAAAAAGTTACCCGTTTTGAAAAAATAAATAGAGCTAGGTCCTACAAAATCTATAAACTGTGCATGATTGTGTTTAATGGAGGAAGAAGCCGTTGGTAAAGGGGTCTTTGATAGAGTGGTATTGCTCGAATACTGGATATAAGGAGCATTACTTACTCAAGATGTCGGGCAAAAAGGCTGGGTTCTCCAGCAATGTTTTAAACATGAAGGTAAGTTGGAGTTTGAACTACCATACAATCTAGATACTAACGGTGGAAAGTTTATGAAACAGGCTGAACTGAAAGCTGAGGAGAAAGAGATAGAGGAGAAAGAGACTAAACTAAAAGATCTGTCTGAATGGAAAACAAGCAGCTCGGAAGAACTTAAGCAGAAAGCCAATGCCAAACCTAAGATAATATCAGTTGGCTATACCAGCATAAATAACTTGTCTAATGGGCCACCTATAGTGGGAAGAAGAACGTTTGGTGTCACAAAAGAGGACAAAGTGGAGAAGAAGGATGAAGAAAATGATATAGACTCGCTTTGGAAGAAGCAAAAAGATGATAAAAAGGGATTAAAGGGAATGAATAGAAGTGAAAAAAGAGGCATCGATGAAAGCCCCAAGAAATCACAGAATAAGAAAAGAAAATCTCATCCACCCAATTAAACATTTTGTATACTACACAACATTAAAACTGCATTAAGAATTTCGTTCGTCATTTCTTTTTTTTCTTTGGTTTTTGGGAATCATTAGGATCAATGAAACCTGCTTTAACAATAGCTTCTCTAGCTGTAGAATTTATATGCTTAAATCTATCAGGCCCAATATGGGTACCTCCAAACCATCTACTGACCACCACTATAACGTTCCAAACATCCATGATTGTTAACAGATGTAATAAACGTCCACCTGCAGCAGTTTCACCGTCATCATCACAATCTTGTACTCTTGTGTTATCTTCGTTCTGTATTCTCCATGCCGTCATATTATGATTAGCTTTGGAAATCTTTCTTTCACACTTTAAAAGTGATAGCTTTTCAAATGCTTCATCTTCTGATTTAACTTTCCTCACAAATGCAATAAATGTAGAACCACGGTCAACTACTGGCTCAGACACTATCCAGCCCTCTAGGAGATCGATCTTGAGATCTTCTGGCTCATTATGTATTTCAGGATGTTCAGGCTCCTCTTCAACGTAGAGTATACCCTCCAGTTCTGTACAGAAATCAAATATACAGACATTTCCCTCTGTATAAGTTGATTCCATAACTTCAGTGAATAATGTCTCCAAATACTGATCATCATGTCCATTGGAACGCACTTGCAAAATATGGGGCATTTCTTTCTCTGGATAGTCTTCAGGAAAGGTAATTCTGACAACATATTCTTCATGTTGAGGGACTTTGAGGTCGATCATACTTTCATTAAGACGTGTCAAACACTCTGGATATATGGCCTCTATAGCATCAAGTTCGTCTCTTAAGTCCTCCGACACCATTTTCTCTATAAATCTTTCCAGAAGGACTTTCTCAGTATAATACAATGTATACTCTAGAGCCTATCACAGCAGATTCTAACCAAGAGCTTGACCCTAATACCCCGAGTTCCTTTTGTTGGTCACAGATAGTTAAATGTCCATCGGATCTAAAGTCAATTAGTCTAATGAATTTTTCAAGATTTAATTTTCGAGATCATCAAAAGTTTAGTAGTACCCATTTTGTTATTATCCACAATCACAAACAAGAAAGCGACTCAAAGATGAGTGATATTTTGAAGGCTAAAGGTAACGATGAGTTTCAGGCCAAAAACTATGGCAAAGCTGCGCAATTGTATGGCGACGCTGCTAAACTCGACCCAACAAATCCCATCCTTTACTCAAATATGGCGATGGCCTTAATCAAATTATCCAAATGGATAGAGACCATTGAGGCTTGTGATAAAGGATTAGAGTACAGACCAGACAATAAGACAAAGGTGAAGCTACTTTATAGAAGAGGCACCGCATACTCGAAGCTCAATGATTTTCACAATGCCAGAGAATCTTTCAATTTGGCATTGACTATTGATGAAAAAAATGCAAGTGTTGTAAAGTCAATGGAAGACTTGAAGTCACAAGAATCCCAATTTAAGGTAAGTCTTTTTGCTTAGTCCAATTGATCTGTACTAACAATTTGGAAAGAGAAGTCATAGCATTGAAGAGTTTGAAGCTGAAAAGAAGCCAAAGACACAATCCAATATTGAGAGAATACCCATATACGAAGTAGACTCATTACCAGAGGAATTCCAAGATGGGTCACAAAAACCTAAACTCCAAAAGAGTGTTCCAACTGCAACTCCAAAAATACAGAAACCTCAAACCACAAAAGAATCTTCACAAACCCGAACCACTATAACACCACAATATCCAGAAAAACCAACTGTATATCAACTCATAGCCATCACCAAATCTAACGAAGAAGAGAAACCCTACGCATTGAAATACTTTTTCTCAATCACTCCACAGACTTATAAGGCACTTTTCGCTGGTGGAAGTATAGAGCCCGCTATAATAAATTTCGTACTCGAATCTATAATAAGTGCAATTGACCATGAGCATTATTCAGTTGAGTTAACAGAGAAAATTATTGCGATTTTAAATACACTTTCATCAGCTCCTAGATTCTCTCTTGTGGGTATATTTACAAATAAAGCCAACCTGGAGAAAATAAAAAAAGCATTGACTGATACTGTTGACCATGACACGCTAGAGGCAACTTTTTCAAAATGGTGAAGAAATCGTGCTACAAAATTAAGTACAACTGCAAAGACATGTATAGAAGATTGCATATTATTAGCCATGTCTCGAATTCTTTTTCCTCATGATCTTGTACGCTGATAACCCTTTCTTAAAGTTTGGTCCATTATCAGGTTGAATAATCTGTTGTGCAATACTCGGCACATATTGACCAATATCAATATGTAAAACATTGTTCAAGATGAAAGGGAGCATGAAAAGTGCAACAAAGAATATCAAGACTAAAAGGAAAACAAATGAATAAAACTGAACAACCAATCTTCTTTTTCTTCTTTTCTTGGATGAAAGAATTTGAGGACGAATTTGTCGTTCAGGTTTTAACCAAAATAACAACAAAGAATGCCATCTATCAACATATGGTATGAACAAAATAGGAATCTGTGTAAAAAGTATCAAATGACCCAAAATAAAGTCCACTGTAAACATACTCAATTCCACAATCTTACATAAAAACTCCCTACCTGGCTGCGTAAAAATTCCCCATCCTAAACCTGCTGTTGCCCATTTTCCTGACCACCATGCTCTATTACTTCTGTCATGTTTGAATTCTCTAGTCAAAAATATTGAAATGACCAACTTGAAAAATAACCCTTGAATCAACACACAAACGCACATTCCTAGGACTGTATTTTTGAAGTTCCAATTCTGAGCAAACCACAACAGTTCAAAGAATACTATATAATTCAACACCGAGAATGTATGTGCAATTCCAGAAATCATTGAGGGGAATGATGGGAGTATTAAGCTGAACAATGGGCCTAACAAGGCGGAGATCACAAAAAGAACCAAAAGAATAACTATATTTAAGGCTATTGGTCCGAATGAAAATACCAAAATTCTCAATAATGTATTTCCTGGAACTGCAGATCTAACTTCATTTTGAGCATTGATGAATAAATAGGCTATCAAGATGGAAATAGTTAAAAGTAAATGTGTAAGTATTTGAGAAAATATGATGTTGAACAATGAAGGCCTTTTGAAATCTGATGCAAGTTTATCTCCAGGCTTACCAAGCTTTTTCTTTTTAGATCCTGTGACTTGAATTCTTATAGCTCTAACATGTGCAATCCAAGAATCACCACTCCATTTTGTATTTCCTGAAGATAACCAAGATAGATAGTTCTTATAATCAACAAAAAACTCATTCCATGAAAATTGATTAGGGTTGTACAAGAACGGTGAGATAAACAACGCAAATATAGTGACCCAAAAGTATAACAAGGCAAAATTCCACATGGCAACAGAACAGTAGACCAACATCAATGAGCCTATAGCAGCAAAGTAAAAGCTCTCTGATGCAAATCTGGAATATAGAGTGGAGTAAGGAATCCTAATTGTAGCAAAACCTCTACCTGTAGCAATATATCTTGCACCTCCAACTGCCAAATCACTCACCAATGACTGCGCATAGATTTTACACACAAAAACCTCAAATAAAGGGGAAAATGACATGAAGTGTTTGCTTAATCTGGTGAAAGCTCTCCATAGACCACGCTCAGTCAATTCTTGGACACATAGGGGAACAAATGACACAGAGAAAACAACGAAAATAGACAAGATGCTTCTTTCCAACCATTTGATGAGAGGAATGAGATTGGCGCAACCTGTTGGCTTTCTGGGATCTGTTATCGGTATATGAGGGTTGTAATCACAAATAATAGACTCATGAACTAATGCTGCAAGATTTACAGCAACAATCAAAAATAATCTGATTGATAGAATGATGAAAACATTATTCAAATGGAAACCTGGATGAGCGTAGTAGAAAGATAAAAATCTGTGTAATGGTAATTGAGTACCAAAATAACAGTATTCCCTTGAAAGCATCTGTTCACCCATCCCTGCACCTATCTTTGTATTGAAATTTAAAATAGAGCCAAATCCCAAATCTCTACCTTTACCACATTGAATATATTCAGAATGTTTAATACGTCCACCACGTAATATAGCATTTATACCAGCATAAATGTCCTCATTAAGATGAAGACCCTTTTGAGCTTTTGAAACACCACCTCTTGTAGTCATGAAAATAGTATTTAAAAAATCAGGATGACCATAATGTAATTTTCCTCCAATTCTTGCTAATGTTCTAGCAAAGAGGGTTCCAAATGTCTGCTCTTTCCCTGCAGCAACATCTCCCAAAATACCGATATTCTCGGAAAAGATATATTCTCTGGTACCTATGATCGCAACTGGGCTACTGAGAACTGGTTCATCTGAATCATCAGCTTGTGGGTATGGATCTTCTTGTTCATCAATGCCTTCTTCAAATTCTGCTAATACGCTTCTAATTTTTAAGCATTCTTCAAGATAGTTATCTTGGTTGGCATCAATAAGCTGAATATATTCACCTCTGCAAAAGATCAAAGAGTGATTCTGATTATCTGATTTCCCATCACCCAAAATAGGATTCCCTGAAAGCCTTATCCTATATTTAGGTTTCCTTTGCCCATTTTCCATAATTTCACAACTTCCATCGATCAAAGAGGAATAATAAACTATTGAACCAGTTTCTGGATTTAATTCTTCCTCCAAATAACAAATTTGTAATTCAGGGTATGCTCTTAAAAGCAATTCCTTATTCTCTTGCTCATCCTGATTGAATTCTTTCATTCTCTGCATGGAAACCACCATTCTGTATTTGCGTAAAGCCATAATGGCAGCCGCTTCTAGGCGCTTTTGTTCATCATTTCCAGATTCGTCCGTGCTTGGGTTTTCAACATCGTATAACAACTTGATAGCTCTGGAGTAGTTCATGAACCCAGAGATTGTTCTGTATAATGTCTGAGAGCGTAAAGAAGCCCAGATTCTTGTTCTCAAGATATATTCAGGAGTTGCAGTTTTGAATCCCACACTATAGAATGGTAGATTGTCAATTCTATCCTTTGCAGACATCACATCTGATTCATCATTAGTAGAACTTTCATTGTTTACTTCTTCAACCAACATTTTTGTATCTTGAACAAAGCAAGACCACTCAAGTGGATGGAGCTGCTTAAGATACTCCAAAAGTGTAACATTCGAATATCCTTCATCCTCACGAATAATTTCACGGAGAGTTAAAGTGATCTTTTCACTGTAGTGTGGAACCAAGACTGTGAACGAAGGCATTGTTCCAATTGGTGACGGATCAGGCATTGGTGTTGATAATGATTGTGCGAAAAAGGTAATTCTTCTCTGAGCTTCCGACTGAGACTCGAATAAGGACGACTTCATGACTTGATCCTCTTGAGAAACAAAGAAACTCGGTTCTTTCAATATTGGAGTTTCATGACCTTCTGCTGTTGTTTGGATAACTTGCTGATATATCAATCTTTGAACGTGTTCTAAAGATAGAAGATGTTCCCTGTACATGGAAATAATGATTGAATTCCACACTTGAGAAACCAAGAATTTACTCTTTAAATTGCTCTCTGGGGTAGTGGCAATGATTTTTGAGTAGATTCTTTTAGGTAACCTTGAAAAAATATTTCTCCATGGAGTCCATATTGACACACCAATGTACAACGAGCGACAAACCGAGTGAAAAGTATTGCAAATGATATACCAAAGATAAGTATCCAAAAAAAACAATACCAAATCTGTTAAATACATAAACAGCAATAGCACTTTTGGTTGATAACGACAAAACAAATCACCAAAGTACACTTCACCAACACATTTATGCATCTGTAGAACACTCAACTCACGGACGGGGTCTTTTAGTGATAAGGTCAAAAAGAAATATGACTCCACAAACTTTGCAGTAAATACAGAAACCCATAAACCATATGAAGATAAAGCAGCTTTTCCTCTCAATTTATGAAATGACCTAGTAAAATATAAATTGGATAAAAACTCTCTACCTTTTTTTTTCTTTAAAGTACCACCAAATAATGATCCAATAGGTACAATTGCAAAATAAATAGTGATAAAGATTGAAAGGATAAATTGAGTAATTGCTAGTGCCAATCCCAAAGTTGTTTGGGTTTTCAAAGGAATGAATCCAAATATATAAACAGAAGGTGCAGTAATAATAAGAAGAATCACAATTAATATCAATAGCCTTTTCGTCAATGGTTGTGCTCCTGGCCATTTTCTAGGAACAAAGAAAAACTCTAGTATAGTTGCAATAATATTAATTAGAGTACTTATGGAACCATTGAGGGCCATTACGGTTAACGTTGCTTGAACTGTTGGCTTGTTGTTAAGATGCTGCTGATAATTTTGAGTATAAAGAGTAGGGGAATTGAGAGCTGTATAGAGCCAAAAAGCTGCAAAATGTATAATCCAAATTCTGTTAAAGTTTAAGACGACATGTCCCCATGTTCTTTTCTCCTTATAAGTTTTGTAGAAACATTTCGACCATTTGATGGAGTTTAAATAAATATAACGTTCATGAGGAGGATAACTAACCAATAATTTTTTGCTACCTTGTAACTGAATTTTTTCCAAACCTTTACGATACCAAAAAAATTGATTCATATCATCATAACCAATAATGGAGGCATGATCTTTATCCCTATTAACATAGCGCCCATCAACAACTTCATACGATTGATCCCTATAATATTCATAGAGGGGTGTAATAACATGATCAAGGAAATTGGTTGGGGATGGTAGTTCTGGTGAATCCGCTCTGATTTTTTCTAAACCATAGTAGTAATCATTGCAACATTTGAAAATAAAACAAAGACATTCTGGCATAAATCTTATGTTATTTGCTTCACCCCAACATAACAAATAGATGGAAATTTGAATAACAGAATCATGTGCTGATAAAGAGTTCATATTCTGGGACCACCTTTTTTCAGATTCCTCCAATGTAAGAACAACATTTTCTTCATCAGGGTCCTGATTTTTACGATGTGAGCTTTTTGGCTTCCCATTTTTCTTCACATTGACAAACCCAATAGTGTCATCAATATCCAATTTAGCTGCAAAATACCATTTTTTAAAGTTGGAGTTTGGTCCACCAATATAGTCAGCATGTAAGGAGCGTAAAGCTTGATTTGGGTCCATTCTAGAAGCTCTTGAATCCAATAATCTTAATAAAAAATCAAACATGTTTTTCGTGTTATCCAATTGAAAACCAAAGATTTCCATCAAATCAATAAATATCAACTCAATTTCCTGTCTTGTGATTGGGATCGTACTAGAATTACTCCAACTTGGATATGGATCGTGGTAGTTATCAAACACATCATAAACACCTCTCTCAGCGAATCGTTCTCCCTTAATCTCATGCTCTCCTCTCTTGACGCTTGAATCAATTTTAACTCTCTCACTCCATCTACCTGAAGCTACTTGAGGAGTCTTGAATCCACTGAAAGGTATAGCGCTCCGACCTGTTAATGCTGAATTGAACCCATGCAGTGAACCTTGAGCTGCTAAATCATAGTTAGAATCTTTTATTTTAATTAACGATGCAAGACAATTAGGTATTGAATCGTACAAGGAAGTTTCTCCTGAAATTCAGGAGAATCAGTAAATTTGCTTGATGAGTCTGAAATTGAAGCGGCAGAATCCAGATTATGGAATTCATCTTCATCACCACTACTACTTGAATCTTTTTGTGTTAGTGGTGCTGGCATGATGTCCCCCCTGAGTTGTTTCAATTGACTTTGAGCTGTTCAATGGTTTAAGTGGCAATATTGATCTGATGGATCAAAGCTCCAGTATTTATTTAAAAGCTAACCGCCAGCATTTGACCTAACCGCCAGTCATTTTGAAGGTTGTTTACACAAACTAGTTAAATTCTTCACCAACTTGGAAATATTAATGTTGTCAAGGAAACAAATCACCAAAACATTTTTAAATCATAGAAGTTACCATGGAATCACATTCATCTCACTCTAGTCCTCTAGGTCAAGATAATTGATGATTTATTAGGATTAATCTTGGCCTCTTTGATATGATTCATTGTTTTTGGCTTAATACCTAGGCTTTTTGATTTTCAATTTGCACAAGAGGAAGCTAAGGGCCACTCAAAAACCCGGCCGGTGTTTATGGGAATAGTTGAGCCGTTCAAGTCATAATTAATCACATACAGATCAGGTATGCAAGAACGTTTAAGCTGAATACTAGGATTTGAAGTTTGAACCCATGATTTCAAATGAACATACCTTAGAAGATGATCAGATCAAGATGAAAAAAAGCGGATATTGATCTGTTTATCGTTGTTTATTAATATAATTAGATTTCAGTTAAAACGTCTGTCATTTCTGGAGGGGGTCAAAAAGTTCTAAACATAGCTTGGTTGACAGGTTTTGATTATATTTAGCATATCAGCTAGTTAAAGCTCTAGAGCAATTGAATACATATGAATCCCTGACTCATATGCGAAGAAGGTTATATAACTATAGTAGTGACTGTTACCCAAATGGTGATTAAATCCATTTGACTAGGGGTTTGAGAGTGGGTTTTGTGGTACATCATGTAGGCTCTCTAGAAAGGGCCCTTTGAGCTGGGCAGAGGATTCACACGGACCTTCTGTCTAAGCAGTGAGGGCTGGTCTCGGAACTGGTTCTTTTACAAATTGCCGAAAGACAGCTGTGATGAGCTACCAATTTTTAATTTAGGTCTGTTTGAAACTTAAACTAGCAACTACATCCTATTGTCCACGTCTAAACTACGAAGTTCTGGATCGATCAAACTACGGCTATAGGTTTAATCAATTCTATTTATAATAGACTTCACTGTCTGGAAGTTATTACTAACTTGTAAGTTATAATAGGTCATATAGAGTCTACAGTAGTTAGCTACGCGTATTCCGTAAAATCCAGTAATTAAGTCCGCCTAGCAGCTAGTAACATTCTTATACATGATAATGTCAAATTTTTCTAAGGATACGCCAGGAATCTTTCTCACAAGCTGGTTGAAGAAGTGGAGTATGGCAATATAATACTTTGGATTCAAGCTTAATTCCAGAAGAAGTCCGTTTTAGTTTTATCTCTATTGTTTGCCATCTTTATACCTAGACAAGAGGTGAGTTCGGTTGTATAAATGCTGTTCCGATCGTTAAGAACCACAAATCCTTCCATAAAAGTCTATAGTGTTTTTTTTTTTTTTTGTTCGCGGGAACTACGGTTTTAGTTGATTTTCCAACCAGAAAGACTTGGATTACGCTAAAGCTTGGAAGGGTCCAGAGTTGAGAATCCAGAATTAGATGATAAGAAGTGGCGGAGCTTTAACAATTCAATGAAGTATACTAATGCAAAAGGATAACGATTAAAAGGTTGTTTAAATATAGCATTCTCCTATTGTACAATGTAATAATATAGCAGTTTTTATTAATGAGTGGTTTTTTATTGTGTCTATCGGCGGGCTCATGCAATTAATTGTATTCTAAATTCGGGAAAGATCACCTAAAGATTTTTTTTTATGTACTCTAACTTGCTTGTGATTCAGAACTTGGATAGGCTCTTAAAAAATGCTGGATCTGAATATTTATATAAACATCCGACTAGTACCATTTATTTAACACACCATTCACAATTGATCTAATCAATAGTGGTGTGATTTTAACTGTTTAGACAATCTCCACAAGAACAAGATACTACTTATAAATATAAACAACTCTCATACCAGTGGTCCTTTCTATCCACCTTTTCACACTTGAATAACTCAATTCTCAAAGTTTTAAGCGGATTTTGAGGTACTCACGGGCTCATTAAAGATCAATTGACTTAATACAATATCAATACAACACAGCGCTTCACAAAAAGATCACTCTAATCAAGTTAAAGATATCATATACACTTCATAATGTTATTTTCTCAAAGGTTTTACGTTTTGGTGGTTCTCATCACAGCCGTTTCCGCCATGAACATGGATCATGATGACATGGAGAACGATGAAGACTCAACCGCCACTTATTCAGATGCTCATTCCACTACCAATACATCCAATGTTATTCCAACAGCTCACGAAGTTAAACATCAACATGGTTTGCCTATATTAGAGACACATTTGACGCCGGCCGAGAGAGCCTATTGGGAAAGTTACAACACTACAACTTATTTTACAATAGAATCACCAAAGAAATCAGCGCTTTGGCTACATTGCTTCACAGTCTTTGCAACATTCTTTGTATTATATCCAATTGCATTAGTTTTGGGTAATGTCAAGTCCAAGTGGCACTTGCCAGCTTTACTAATCAACCTCATCAACGTCATCGTCTCTATGGTTAGTTTGAAAATTTTTGTTTCTTCAGTTCCGGATTTATATCCGGGAAATTGTTATGGCAAAATGTCATGGATTTTACTCTTTGCATTGATCACTCATTTTGGTATTGCAGTGTTATATTCAGCTTCTAGATGGGTTAATGGAGTTGAGTTAGATGATGAAAATGGATTCAATGAACCTTTTATTCCTCTAGAAGACCTTGGTAATGATTCTAGACATGATGGTGCTAATGTCGATTTAGAAAGAATGGGCTCCAATTCACCGTCTACATTGATTGGTTCTCATTCAGATCGTGAAAATAAATATAAAGACTCAATTGATAATCGCGATAGTACTGCAGAAAATGGACAATTCCTTGATAAAGACTCTTTAGATCTTGGTGAAGGTAATGAAGAAGTTGCTAACTTATACAAACCAGCCCCAATCAGAACCCAAAATCCATTTCAAAACAATGGGTTACTAAGTAGATTTTTCCAATCAAGACGTATCCAAAACATTTGCAGCAAATTTCATGTTTTAATTAGCATTTTATTCACATGTTTCAATTATCCAATGCTGGGTTACATGTTTGTTTATGTTGTCACTGGTATTTCAGTTGGTAATTTGTTAGGTCAAGCAAACAGAGTTTTCAACTTGTTGGCTCATTTTATTAAAGGTGGTGTTTTCGTTACATTGGGTATCTTTTCATTAGCTCGTTATTGTGGTGCCTTATCAAAATCTGGTTTAGCTTGGAATAAAGCTGTTGTTTTCAAGAACCAAGTTAATACCAGATCAATTTGGTATAGACTTACTCCTCATGGTATGATTACCATGGAGGGCTATGAAAGTTTCTTGATCTTTTTCTACGGTACAACAAATATATTTTTAGAACATTTAGCTTCTCCAGGTGGTGCTTGGGTTGCTAAAGACTTACAACATGTCTCAATTGCTTTCATGTTTATTGGTAGTGGTCTTTGTGGATTAATTACAGAACATATCTTATCTGAATGGAGATTTAATCAAGTTCTGTTGAATACAAATATCAATCCTGCTGCTATCCATGCTGGTTCTCCAGGTTATTCACCAAATCCATTCCCTGTTTTTACAATTTTCTGGACAGGCATTTTAATGTCACAACATGAACAAGCATCACAAGTCTCCACAATGATTCATATGCAATGGGGTTATTTATTATCATTTGGTTCTTTTTTCAGATTGTTAACTTTTGTTTTGTTAATGTTGGTTCCAAATAAGAATTTAAATCCTGCAAGACCATTCACTGAATTAATTACTTCATTTGCTTTAATCTGTGGTGGTGTTATCTTTATGCAAAGTACTGATCAAGTTGTTGAAGCTCTTGAATATAGAGGCTTAACAAGTATGTTCATTTTAAATGTCAATGTTGGTATTGTTGCTCTTCTTATGGGTTGGGAAATGTTATTGATGATCTGGAAATACTGGTTACAAAACAAGAAACAAATCTAATATACCGGTATTGATGAGAATCCTGATCAACAATTTTGTGATTTTTTGACACTCGTTTTTATTAATATTACTCAAGATGAAATGTCGACTCATGAAGCTAGCTTATAATGTCTTATAATGAATCTTGTTTTAATTGTTTTTTTTACTCATGCTCTCATGAAGCGTTTGCAATCATGTGCTATATTCTAATTCTACTTTCCAATGGTTAAGTTTTTAACGGCTTTTTATTTATATAATTATATATGTATATTACAACCTAATTAATGATTTGATGTTGTTTCTATACCAATGTAATTATCTATTTATATAAAAATCAGCTTAATTACCTTGAACCCGATTTGAAAGTTGATAAATTAGTACTGATCAAATTAGAATAAGTTATATTTGAGAGTCAGATCAACGATTTTAATTTTCGATTCATCTCATCTTCTGAGCTCTTCAACTTCAAAAAAACTCATTACATATACGTCCGAGCTCTCAAATCCTCTATTGGCACTAATTATATTACTGAATCCATAAAAATAACATCAAATTTATCAAAACATTCATTAAAATATTAAGACCAAATTACCGTTTAATATAGTGTTGCCCATACCAAATCGGCTTAAAACACAGTAAACCGTAAAACACGAATGTTTTGATTACGGACACTATGGCCGAGTGGTTAAGGCGGAAGACTCGAATTAAACTAGATATCTTCTGGGCTCTGCCCGCGCAGGTTCAAATCCTGCTGGTGTCGATTACGCTAATTCTTTTTTTTTTCGGCCCACAAGAGCTTTAAATGTGTATATAGAAGGTGTTTAAACTTTTTTTTATGTGGATAATGTCTCTGTAAATGATAGGAGCCCATGAGCGTTTTTGTGGTGTGTAAAAGTGAATTAAATCATTAGAGTTTTGTGTATATTGAACTTTGAAGTTAATTGTACTGAAAAAAAAAACGTAATTTTTTGACAGAGGCGATAAAAATTATGAAAACGAGTTACAAATTACAATCAACTACATTAGTTTTTACTGCTTTCATATTGTATTTTCAGTCATAATCATATATTAAATCATGCCCAAGCTCAAGAGTTCAAGAAGCAAACAGCCTCCAGAAGGTTATGAATCCATAAGGTCTACTTTGGAAGAATTTGACAATAAAATGAAAGATGTTCAATCAAAAGCATTACACAAATCAGGTCGAAAAAGTGAAGCACTTTGGGATATATTTAGAGTTAATCATCAGAGGTCAAGATATGTTTATGAGATGTATTATAAGAAAAAAGTCATATCGAAGGATGTTTATGAATGGTGTTTAAAAAATAGAAAAGTTGATGGTAATTTAATTGCCAAATGGAAAAAACAAGGTTATGAAAATTTATGTTGTGTTAAATGTATTCAAGGTAGTGAAAATAATAATGGTGGAACTTGTATTTGTAGAGTTCCTAGAGCAACATTAGAAAAAAATGAAAAAATAAAATTTACTGAATGTATTAATTGTGGTTGTCGTGGTTGTTCAAGTACCGATTGATTAATTTTATGTTAGATGGTAAGAGTGATCCATTCAGTCACAAGAGTATATTCTGCTACAAAAGACTCCAGAAAGACATTATTTAGAAACAGGCTCTTGTTGGTTGTCGAGTTGGCAATTATTTGGGTTACCATTAGCTGTATTGGATGTGTTACTACAAGAAGGTTTCAAATTTATCAAACAAATATAGTACACACATGTATTAGAAGAAAAACAAGAATAACATCGACAACAAAAATAAAATATAAACCCAAAAAATTAGTATCCTTAAATATAAAGCGCATCATAACAACTATTAAAACCCCCAACTAATGTACACTCATTACCATTACCATCTATTTCCATTTAAAATAGATCCATTATTCCCCATTATTTTTAAACAGTAGTATTCCCTTCGAAATCATCATCTGTTGAGGAGCCATTTTGCTCCACTGTTGAAAGACTATGTTTTTCTTGTTCCTTCTTATCATCACTTACACTTTCCACGGCTCTTTTCACAACAGAACAAATATCAACACCAAATAAATCAGAAAATCCATAAGTTCCAGAATTTTCAAAATATGCAGATTTTCTTTCAGATTTCTTATTTGGAGATCCAAAGAAAGATTTATGATAATCATCATCACTATTTCTTGGTATACTTGGTGAAGTGTAAAAATCATCAATAAATGAAGGTGAATTCCAAAACTTTCTCACTATAGAATTTGAGTTTGGTGTTTTCATTCTGCTTGTTGGAGTTTTGATGAAATTGTAGAAATGATTAGCTTGAGCTGAATTAATTATGCCACTATTTGTCACACTCTGTATATTGTTCGAAGTAGTACTGCGCATAGGTGTCTTTGTAGCACTATTGAAATTCGTTGACAGATTTTGTGAGAAGGTGGAACTTGCATGATTTGTTGTTGAAACTTGTTGTTGTGAATTACTGATTGTAGTTGTAGCAGCTGTTGTAGAGGAAACGGCAGTGTTGAAAGAAGTCAATCTTGATGAAGGAGTCAATGGTTCCAACAATGGTCCTGTTTCTTGACGTTTCAATGGTGAAAGTTCAAAATTGGTGTTCGAACTGAACGAAGATGTATATGGTAATGGTAATGAAATATTTTGCTTTGGTGAATCAATGCTTATTTCTGGTCTAATTTGACCAAATATCACACGATCACCACTTGCTGAAGCAGCCCATGTTGTATCAGGTGCTTGTAATGACGGAATATTTTTCAATGAACCACTTCCAGTAAATACAGCCTTGGTTTGTAATTTCTTTCTTGGTAACTTTCTAGACTCATCATCTTGTTCATATTCATCTTCATCACCATCACTATCCAGCAAATGCTTAGAATTAGGCAACGAGAACCTCTGCAGTCCAATTGCAGTATGTGATTTTTTTAAAGATGGTCTTTCTTCATATTCACTATCTGCTGCTCTTATCTGAGATTTTGGTGTTTTGGAAAGTTCATCAGCACTTGATTCATCATCTTCAGATTCAAATTCACTTTCATCTTCATCTTCTTTGTTAATTCTGTTATTTTTCTTGAAGCTAGCAGTATCTGAAGATAGTCTTTTATTTGTGGATTGCTTTGGTTGAGAAATCTGTTCTTGTACAGGTTCTGATCTTTCAACTCTAGTTTGTACACTTGGTGTAAGACCAGATTCAAATTGAACGTTACCAAAAGATCTTTTTCCTGATTTTCCTTTAACAAATTGCATCTCAAAACCTTTAGCAATTTCCCAATAATGACCTTTCCCATCCGAAGATTTATCAGTCTTTATGAAAGCCTTATTCAATGACAAATTGTGTCTAATGGAATTTTGCCAACCAACATCATTACGACGATAGTATTTGAAATTTGAAGAAATCCACGAGTAAATTTGAGACAATGTTAGCTTTCTGTCTTCACCTCTTAAAATTGCCATACCAATCAATGTAGCATAAGAAAATGGAGGCTTTGTATCAGCTTCATGAACAATTTTTGGCATCTTACTAGGACTCGGGATTTCAAATGGACCATCATCTTCAGGCTGACGGGTAGTCGACTTTGGTCTTGAAATGAATGTTGGTTGTGGAGGTTTAGAAATCTTTTTTGTAGAACCAGATGAAATTCCTTGATCTGAAGGAAGATTTGTTGATGAAGGTGAAGAATATTGTGGTGAAAGTGGATTTTGTGCAGCAGCTTGTTTCTTTGCTCTACCAGCGTTCAATGTTGGTGTATCATTCACTTTTTGATTCTTCTTTGTTGGACGCGTTTCGTGTCTTGAAACTGTATGAGGAGGAGTTGTTAACGGCAGCGATAATTCTGCTGATGTATTACTTCTTCTCTTGAACTGTTTTAAACTATGATGCTGTTGGTCAGACAGATTGATATTGAGCTCTGGGTTGATTCCTAGGGGGATTCTATCATTAGCCATAATTTCGGTTGGAACCGCTGGAAAGCTGTCAACCAACTGGTGATTCTGTTGATGAGTATGATGGAATGGTTGGTTCAGATGTGAAGATGGAGGAGGGGGTAAGTGAACAGAGGTGAGTGACTTGATCAAATTTGAGTTGAGATCTTGGTTTGATTGCATCCTCTATTTTAAAATTGGCATAAAAGTTTCCTTTAAATTACTTGATAATCAAGAGACGACAATAGTTGGAATGATCTCTATGGATCCAAAGCAGACTTGATAATTAATCGATTTGTGAATCCCTGATATGATGAAGTCTAACTTGACTCTACACGGGGATGTTGGTGCTTGCACAGTCCAAGTGACAGGTGTATAATAGTCTTCTTTTCTGGCCTTAAACGCCTTGAAATTGTCTGGAGATGGCAAGGAGCTGAACAGTCTGGCTTTCAAGATGATGTAGCTGGCGTGCTTGTTGTGATTGTGGATAGCTTCTTTCTGTGTAGATTGTAACGAATTCAACGAGAGAGAGGTTTTAAAAGGATAAGGATCCAGTATTAAAGGGAAAAGTGTATTCTATTTGAGGCGGCAAAACGATCTGAAACTAGAGACGCGGTGAAGTTTTTTCTACTCTTGCTGCTGACATAAGAAAAGTAAACAAACGCGACGCGGTCGTGAAATTTTCAAATAGTGAAAAAATTAACAAGTGAGTGAATCTGCAACTGTTGATGCTGGGAATATGCAGTGGGAAGTATTGAGGAAATGGTGTGTGTTTGATTCTATTGGCCAGTTGTAGAGGAATTTGAAAGCATCTCTAAGCATGTTAGCTTCATCAACTAAGTTGGTAGCCACCGTAACAAGATTCTTCATCGCAGTCGTACGTTCTTGAGTGGCTTTCAAAGCATGTAATAGAGGAAATCAGTAAAAGGCCCTTAACATCTCAGAGTCTTTGGATGTCGTAAGTAGTTACTACTTAGTCGATTTCATTTTATCTAAGTTCGTATATAATGCTCTAACTTCTAGCTTCTGACTAGTCGCGTCAAAATTGAGAAACGCACCAGTCTAGTAACTGGCTTCAGAAAGAAGATGCTATCAGCTACCTGAGATCCCGGATTAAGACTTGGTTCATTAGATATCTAAAAGTAGTCTATAAGCACTCCTGTTTCAGAAAATGGTTGAGTAGGTCTTAGTACATTATGCATTTTGATTAAATTCTCTATTCAGCTTTAAAGGGACTACATCGTGGATACTATCGGATTCGCAAGTTGAAACTTGGAAATCCTCAAAGCTAAACCTTTCCATTACATATGGCCCTTTTATTGTTTCAAGATTTGCAAGTGATGTTCTGAATCCAGTTTTAATACTTAGAAGTTAGGCGTGCTTCAGTTTGAGGTTTTTGTGTCTGAAATTCAGATGATGCTCTTCTGATCTACAATTCCACATTTCCCTGCGCTCACTTAAAGAAATAGCACAATTCCCCAACTGGCTCGGTTTAACCGAAACAGAAGTTGGAGAATGTTGTTATATGGTAACCAGTACCTACTGTCCACGTTGGGATTCTAACGTTTATTAACAGCTCTAAAATCACATGGCCCTTTCAATAAAGATAAGATAGTACGTACTTTATATTTCAATCTCTGGGGCCAGTGTAACCATAACCCTTTCCCAAATCGGTCGCGAAACAAAAAGTCAAAATTTGTGATGTTATACATCTATTCAATAGTTAAGCAGACAGTAAAGTTGCTGAGGTCCTGCTAGACTAGGTTTACAGGGGTTTTTTTGATATTGAGTTATGAATTTGTTAGGTGATTTGAGTAATATTACGGATCCTCTGGACTTTAAGAATACAAAAGTACCCAAGTTATTTGAGATTGATTCATTACTGCGATGTCATATATGTAAAGAGTTTTTGGCAGCACCTATGCTTACTAGTTGTGGTCATACTTATTGCTCGGTCTGTATAAGGAAATACTTGATCCATACGCCAAAGTGTCCAATTTGTGCGAAAGAACTCCGAGAATCAAACTTGAGTCGAAATGTATTGCTAGAGCAAATTGTGATTAGTTATAAAAGTATCAGAGAAGATCTTTTGAAAAACTTGGAAATACCCAAAGAGAAAACTAGTGAGAAAGATACACAAAATAATGGAAAGGGTATAGATGTTGATTCAAGTATAAATGTACTTGATGAGGAAGAAGACGATGATGTGATCATTATTGATGAACCGAAAAAGAGAAAGTCGGAGGCAAATGGTAATATTGACAATTTATTCAAAAAACACAAACCACAAGACAAAAACACAGGAACATGTCCTATATGCAATCGAGTATTACCTTTGGATATACTTCAAACGACTCATATAGACTCCTGCTTATCAAATCCTCAACCAGCCAATCCATCTCCAAGATCTTCATCAACACATAGAGACAGTACACCAGCACAATCATCCACTCCAGGATCTCCATCGCCATACTTCCAACCAAAGGAGAATATCTCTAATCTGAAAAAACTCACAAAATTAGACTACTCTTCGCTTTCAGATGCTAAACTGAAGCAGAGATTATCCAAACTGGAGCTGCCAATAACAGGATCGAGAAATCAATTAGAAACGAGATATAATGAATATCTAATACTTTGGAATGCCAACTGCGACTCTGTTGTGCCCAAAAATGCTAAAATATTAAGGAAGCAATTAGCACAGTGGGAAAACTCTTTAAAATTTAAAAGTAGTAACGGTGATAAACAATTACATCAAGATGGATGGAGTAACCTTATTGCTCAAGCAAAGAAAAGTGCATTGAAAAATAAACAAAAAGCAGATGGTACCACTAAAGAGAATGTGCATCAAGAAGAGGTTACTGAAATAATACAAGAACCAATTATTAATGATGAAAAAGTGGAAACTACAGAAGTCAAAACTAGTCAGGAACCATTTTTTAAATGAAGAAAAATGTACTATTACTTTCAAATTAGACTAGATGCATCTTGATACACATCTTCCTCAGTATTTACAGAGGTCACTGTAGATATCTCAACAATATCACCTTCTTTAATCTTTGTAACCACTTCCTCCACATATTTAGTTTCAGTAAATGTCTCTGTAGTTGCTTCAGTTGGTGCTTTTGAAGGTTCAATCTCATACTTGAAAAAATCCTCACCAAATATGTAATCGACCCAATTATAAAAATCTTCCATATGTTGATCAGTAATTGAGCTATGGATATAATATGCAAGGAAAGCAATAAATATAACCACAAGATGAAACTTCAGCCAAAAGAATGATTTTGCAATATCTTCTGGAATTTTGATAACATTGACAGTATTAGCGGCACTTGTAGATGCAAGATATTCACCGTTAGGTGTGAAAGCCAATTTTGTGATTGCAAATGTGTGAATTTTTTGCAGACGTTTGTAAACGTCAAAATGTTCTAATCCAACAATATATATTGATCCATCATTACCAGCAATTGCGGCTAATGTAGAGCTAGCATCGAAAGCTGTTATTTTTCTGGTCTTTTCATTAATCACTTTAGATTTTTTGAATTTCAACTCATCTCCTTCAATGGCAACATGACTTAACAAAACACCGAGGTTTTGTTTCAAATTGACACCGATTATTATGTTTTCATTATCAACGAATTTCACTTTGGATAAGGTATAAGTTGGCGCAAATCTTTCATAAGTCAATATTGGTTTGGCACTATTCTCAACAACAACAACTTTACGATCAGTGATGTAAACAATTTTTTTGCTGTCTGGACTAATGTGAATATCATTGATTTCATTCTCTTCTTCGATGACATCTGTTTCTTCCAAAGTCTTTGGATCAATAACAACGATACTGCTAGGAACCTTTGAGGAAACAACTGCAGCAATTGAACCATCTTTGGATATAGAGACCAACTTTTGATACTCAATTGGATCTGTACTCTTTGCAATATCAGCTGAAGACTCGAATGAGATCTTCTTTTTTTCACTGGAGAAGTTAAATTTGCGGAGATGTTTATTTTTGCCTTCTTTAATGTTTTCTGAGTTCTCACTACAACCAATTAATAGTGTTTCATTACTTAAATCCAATGAAGTTGGAGAATCATTCTTTCCCTCTATTATGAATTCATCAACAACTGAAATTTTCTTTTCTCCATCGAGGTTTATTGATAGAGCAGAGATCTTATTTGGGATACCATTATTACCTTCACCACCACCACCAGCAACGATTAAAGTGTTGTCATCTTGAAATTTGGCACCATACACCGGATACCCAACACTTATAGTGTCTGATTGAATCTTTCCCATTCTAACAATAATTTAAGTGAATATATCTCTTATAATGTTGAACGGACTTGAGCAAAAGTAGATGAATAAATATTATATTCTTTTCATGAAGTGGCTTTTCGTACATCCGGACATCACAACTGAAATCTTCGATAAGAAGCTTTTTGAGTCAACTTTTATAGTACTTCATTCAAGTAGTTTGACTACTATTTGCCGCTATAAAATATTGATCTTGTTCCATTTCAGCTCAGGATGACAAAGGCTACAAATAGAGTCCACAAATTGCTTTCGATTCAATCGCATGTAGTTCATGGGTACGTTGGTAACAGAGCAGCCACATTTCCCTTACAATATAGAGGATGGGACGTTGATGCTTTCAATACTGTCCAGTTTTCAAATCACCCAGGGTATGGTACTTTCAAAGGTACAAGATCCACTGCTGAAGAGTTGAGAGAGATATCGGAGGGATTGGGAGAGATCGGGACAGAATACGATGCTATATTGACCGGATATATACCAAACGATGAAGGTTTAAAAGCCATTGCTGAGATTTGTATCGATATTTGCAGAAGAAAACATATCAAATGGATTCTAGATCCAGTATTGGGTGATAATGGAAGAATATATGTGAGTGAGGGAAACATTGAGATTTATAAAGACATACTAAAATCGGGTTATGTGAATCTTGTGACGCCCAATCAGTTAGAAATTGAGGTCTTGACTGGATCTAAAGTTGATAGTCTAGAATCATTGAGGTCTGCTATACGTGAGTTCCAAACCCAGTATAGCAAAGTTGAAAACATTGTTGTAACCTCGGTGCAGTTTGAGGATGACAAAGATCATTTGTATAGTGCAGGATCAACAAAGCTCAGTGATGGTTCAGTGAAAACGTTCTACTTCAAAGTTCCTTCAATCAAGGCTTCCTTCTCTGGGAGTGGTGACTTGTTTTCTGGGTTATTGACTAGTGCTTATTTCAAACATTTGGATGAATTCGAAGGCATACTTAGTGCGAGTACACCTTTGGATAGAATACCCTTATCAAGGGCCCTGAATGAAGTTTTATCAATTGTTGAAAAAGTGTTACTCTTGACATATGACTACGAGGTTGCTGAGTACAAAAGCCAGGAAAAAGAGCTTCCTGAACCTCTACGAATCAACGACCTAAAGCTGATCCAGGCCAAAGAGTACTACCTCCAGGACCTAGCGAACTTTGATATCAAAGAATTATGACCAATAACATAGAACTATTTGACCTTCTATTGTAGCCAGTGGGTACTTGTAGTTCATTCCGATCTCGTAGATTTGGTGAGTTATAGATCGAATTGATAACCAACAAAAGTTGGTTAATGCACGATTTTGTTGAGCATATGGCCCGTTTTTTGAACAACCTCATCTCCATCATTTCAACAACTCACCCAATGCCCTCAAAGATAGTTGAATTTCCTTTAAATTACAATCAAATGAGCCTTTCTGACCTTCCGCGTGACATCTGGTCGAACATTTTGTCGTTTCTTCCACAATCAGATGTGGTGTCATTTGCGCAGACTTCTAGAAAGTTATACAATGTGTCTGTTGAAAGACTATACAACAGAATTTGCATAAGAAAAGACCCTGTTTACCATTCGGGTCTTTGGTATCTTGAAACAAGCTGGACAACCATTTCTGGTTATAGATCACTACATAAAAGAGATGATCAGAACGATTACATATTACACTTGAAACTTGAAAGATTAATGGAGACTTTACAAAATGCCAAATATAGTTCACTGCTACGGAAAGTTTCAATACTTGATAAAGTATTCAGTGATAATGAAAGTTCTAGTCAGATATATGAGTTTATTGATCTCGTGCAAAAGAAAGCATCAAAGCTTGAAGTGCTTGATGCACCCGAATTTTTACCTACATCCATAACAATTCCAACACTTACAAAGGTTGTGACAGATGATATTGAGAAATTAAAAGGCACAAATAATTTGAAATCACTAACGGTCAAGCTACATAGCAACTCTGAAGAAATAGTGCCAAAGAAATTGCCCCCACTAAACAGTCTGGAAGAGCTGATACTCATAGATGAGGAAAACGCTGCTTTAAGAATTCTTAAGATTCTACAAGAAGCTGGACTAGGAAAATTAAAATTGAAAAAACTTATTTTCAACCACGTTCATGGATTACATGATTACAATACTGTTTTGCGTAATCTTACTACAAAGTTTGTCGAAGAATGTGTGGATTTGTCTGTTTTGGAAGAAATGGAAATGGCTATAGGTTGTGAAGAGAAAGATTGTCACTGTCTCGATACATTCTTAGATGATTTAGCTCCAAAATTGACAAATTTGAAAAAACTCTCTGTTCAGGAAAGAACTTTCCATAGAGATCATTACATTTCAGAAAAATGGGATGTGAATATCAATAGATTTTTACTAAACTTACCATCAGGACTGAAGTTTCTATCCGTGCGTCATAATCCACCAAGAGATGGAAAACTAAATAACAACGTTGAAGGGAATTATATCAGAAGAAGGACCTTATATGAGAAAGTTCTTCCGAAGTTGACGAGTTTAGAGACCCTGTCATGTCCAACATTTTTACAAACATGTGCTTGTTATGAAGTTTTGGTTTCTGATCTCTTGTGGAACGGTTGCGAGTGTGAATACTGTACTGAAGTTTTAAATTTGTTTGATATCTATCTCATGAACCATCAATATTATGATGAAGAAGATGCTGATTTCAAAGATATGATTTCACCAAGACTATTTGGTGTTGCAGGTGTCGAACTATTGAAGAGATTACAAAATAAGTCTGACTTGAATGTTCTGAGCTTTGCACCGGGTCAGACACACTGGCACTTCCATGGATATGAAAATATTAACCATTTTAATGATTATGACTGCATGTTTGACGTGAGTTTTTTTGAGCCATTGGCTGTTTGTGTCTCGCATTTTTACAAAGGTTATCTTGAATTCTTTGAGAAGCATCTTCCGAACTTGAAAACCATAATCTTGAGTGGTGTGTTCTTCACAATAGACTCCCGGAGAAACATTAAAAGTGTATACGATAATCCTAAGCCATTATAGGCTCATCACTTGTTTGACACATTTAGTAGAAGCACCGTACAAATGCTCTTCGTTTTATAGGCTAGCTAACTACGGCTTATTTCCGAGGCCCCGAAATTCGTCTGTTTTTTTTTCAGTAGTTATTGAAAATTTTGATGATAATGCCTAATAGCGTCTAGGCTCGAGTACCAGTTATACTGAGAGTTTACTCTAATTGTTAGCAAGAACGGCTGTCTTTAAGGATTCTGGACCTGAACTTTGAAGGATTCATTCCATTTTATATTCTCCATTAGACCAATCCAGGAGCTCAAAAGTTCAAGTTTTGAAAGGGAAAAAAAATAATTTGATCGTGCCATATTAAAGAACATCTCAAGACCAAGTTATGGCTCAGACTTACCACACAAAATAAAAGAGCATTAAATTAAAGAACGTATAAAGAGGTCAGTATTGGTGTTGCTCACATTGACCTTTAGCCATGCGACGTGGACTTGAGTTCCAAGTGCCGTCTCTATTACAAAGGCTAAGATTTGGGCCATTGAATATCATAGCATCACCATTACTTGCATCATCCAATGTTCCAATACGGCGAGATAGAAGACTGCCCATAAGGAGATCCAATGCAAGATCTTTCTCGAGCTCGAGGCTAACACAGAGTATAGTTCGTATACCCATTCAATTACAACACACACCATCAAATACATCTTCTGACACAGAAGGTATTCAAACCGAAGAAAATACCACCAATAAGCACATTACAAGCCATTCTTTCCTTCTGATGCATAAACAGCAGTATGGAAGTATATCATCATTTTTATTAGAGCACAAATCAGATGTCACATCAGATCATCTCGAAATTATTATGAAGGAACTTGAGATCCGAAATCAGTACGAATGCATCATAGATATACATAAGAAACTTCCCTCACTTTCATTCGAGAATGAACAGGTTATCAAGTTACTACTTAGAATATCATTTAAATTTGGTGAATACTCTCTATTTGAAGTTGTTTTCTCAAGATACCTTGAATTACCTAAACAATCACCAAAATATTGTAACATGGCATTAAAGGCTGTTATGCTAAATAGAAATCAGGAATTTGCAAAGCAGCTACTCTACCAAATGGTTTATTCACAATTGCCCATGAATTTGTCAACTTTTAAAAGTTTTTTAAATTCAGCTAGGAAGTCAGGTACTTTCCAGTCTATCAAATTTGCAGCTGATCTTTTACAAAAAAATCCAAATATTCCAGTTGACTCGGAAACTTTTAGTTTATTGATGAGATGTTATTCACAGAGTGCTAATGAGGTAGAGATGACGAAGTTTGTTGAATTTTTGGAAGAGAGAGATTGTGATTTATACGAATTTGACTTATTCAAATTCTATAACGAAATTAAAAAGGCAAGATATATTGATTACAATCAAATTTGGGACAAGATTAATGAAGCCAGAGAAAGTTTGCGTGATAAAGAAAAATTACAACGCGAGTTTTATTTTGAAATGTTACAGATATTTGCAGACAAACTTAGAGGGAAAGACCTGTTCAAGTTGATGGATTTTATCGCTGAAGATGGAGTTCAAATTACTGAAGAAGCACATTCTATTGTACTGGCATATTTTTCAAAGTCTGGGGATGTCAACGGTCTATTGCAGCTGTTTGATTCTTTCAAAGCACAAAACCATCATATCCAACCTCTGTTTGTTAGTGCATTATGGAAAACACTAATCACACACGATCCAGATTTAGCAGAAGCAATTACTGTTGAATTCCAGAAATATGCTCAGAATACCTATACAAAATCACAACTACGACACCCATTTCTCAAATCTATAAAACTTCAAAAATCTCGTCGTGGATTTGCTCCAGAAGTAAGTGATTCACAACTTCTTCAAAGTATAAATCATATCAAAAAACTACTGTCCGAGAAGAGAGACTCTGAAATAATTGCAATGATCAATGATGAATTGAGACAAGGTTTGAAACCTGATTATCTCTTACTAATAAATGCACTTGTTGGTTTAATCAATATCAGGTCACAAGATGCTATTTCTTTATATAGACTATCTTGCCAATTGCATTCGGATAGAATTGTTGATTTTGACCTTGCATGGCTAAGGAAAACAATTCGTGAATTAAAAGGTAATTTAGCTGAAATTAATCAACAAGGAAAATCGTTAATAATTGATTTCAAAATGAAGCATCAGATAGACATGACACATAAGCATTTTAACGATTTAGCAAACATGTGTATTGATGTCTTTAATTACGATTTGGCCATTGAACTATTGAAAGAATCAAGAATCTCAACAATTGAGCCGGAAAAAAGAGACAATATGAAGATTTATATCACCATTTTAAGGGCATTGACTAGAAAGAGAGATTGGCAAAACTTGTTAGAAATGATGGATCTCATTTCAGTGGAGGAAAATTTGAAAATTACTAGATTTTGTTTGAAGCATTTACAAACCAATAGACAATTTCTAAACAAAATGAACAAAGTTGAAAAAATGGAAGGGTTTGAAAATTTTGATAAGGAATTTTGGCCTAGATATGAAAAAGTAAAGAATAGATATCAGGATCAGAAGAAGTTAGCATGGGATGATTGTAAAAAATCAATAGTATTTTTGAAGGAGTGGGATAAAGCTACATAAGATAAGAGAGAGGGAAACAAACAACAGCATCAAATAGGTGAATTAACATAGTACAGACTTTACGACATAGATAGAAATAAAGAGGGAGAGTTCATGATCATGTACATAAGAAATCATTCAAAAGAACAACCTTCTGGCATTTTAATTATTACATTTTTATAATTGATCTTACGTTTAATTGGCATTTATAATAACACTCATGGCAGTGTTCACATACATATATCACATCATCAGTGATCCATACACTTTGTAAATATAGGATCCATCTCATATTATTGATTATTTTGTAGTTAAATCATCACTATTGTTATTGTATAGTACTTATTGTAATCACGTGCTCAAGGGCCATAACTTTTATTTTTGGTGAGACCCGTCGCTTATTTTATTTTTCAGAAATTCATCTCATATAACCAAAAATTTCTAAAAAGGAAATATCACATTTGTCACATAACCTTTTACAATTCATATTATTTGCAAGTTTGAAACACTTTTAATTAATAAAAGAGTGAAGAGAATTACCAAGATAAGAAACACAATGGACGCTTCGATAGAGAAGGTGATCCTGGAAGCAGTAAGTCTTTCCATATTTGCCTTTGCCCTAGCTGATCTCAATACTAACCGTCTCAGGAACCAAATTTAACAAATCATTTAGTCAAGAAAGCTCTGGAGTCTACGCTATGTCCCATATGTCAAGATCATATGTTTGTACCCTTTATGACCAAATGTGGGCACAATTTTTGTTATGAAGTATGTATTTATTGGTTTTATAAATTGACACAATTTTTATTAACAACGTTTTCATAGTGTATAACATGTTGGTTACTTACAAATTCAACATGTCCAGCATGTAGGGCCGATATAGCTGAAGAGCCTTACTTAAATGTACACATACAGGATATGGTTAATTCACTCATTGACACATTCAAGACTCTTACAACAGTTCCTGAAGAAATTTTGAAAGATCGTGATTATAAGATTAAACAATACAAGAAAGATCTCAATTCTAATAATCTGTTTAAAAAAGTGTTCAAGATGACAGGAAGAGCAGTTATTGATACATCAGATGGGGTTGCTAGATGTAGTAATTGTCATTGGGAAGTACATGGTGATAGATGTCCTAATTGTAATATCAGATTAAGAAATGCATACCTGGATGAAATATCTTCTCCAAATACAGATTTTGATGAATTACATGAAGAATTTAGACATAGTCATTTGAATCTATATGGTGATAGTGAAGAAAGTGCAGATGATGATTTTGATCGTGATACAGAAGATGATGCTTTTATAGATGATGGAGAATTAGGTGAAGAACAATCGTTGTCTGGGGATTCAGATGATTCATCACCTGTAAGGCGATCAGCAAGAAGAAGATATGTACCTACGTTTGTCGAAGAAGATGAGCCGTGGGAAGATCGCAGTGATGGATTTGATGATTATGACAATGATGATGATGATGATAATGATAATGAACATGAGAATGGGGATGTGGAGAATGGAAATCATAGAAGGAGTGATGTATCGGATCAGTACGATGTGTGGAATGGGTTTGAAAACGATATGACTACTGTTGTTAGTGATAGTGATGAAGAAGGATTTCATCCATCTAGAAGAAGGTGAGTATAAATAATTTTGGGAAAAGGTCAATTACTAACTTTTTAATAAAGTCGATCAGTTGGAATTATACAAGATTCAGATGAAGATTTTTAGAACTATATATTATTTTTTTTTAATTGATTATCAGTCAAAATTAACTTTATTTTTAATTGTACCAATATCTTCAATTCCAATTTCTATCAGATCACCATTTCTTAACCATTTTGGAGGATTAAAACCATTACCTACCCCTTGAGGAGTTCCTGTAAAGATCAAATCACCAGGTAAGAGAGTTGTTCCTTGTGAAAGAAAACTAATTAAATGTTTAACATTAAAAATCATGTCCACAGTAGAACTATTTTGTCTTAATTCACCATTAATTTTTGAAAAAATTTTCAAATCATTTGGATCTTTAATCACAGATGTAGAAACAATCGTAGGACCAATTGGAGCCCATGTATCAAACATTTTCCCCGTTGAGAATTGTGAACCACCTCTTTGAATTTGCCATGTTCTTTGAGAAACGTCATTACCTGCAGTATAACCAAGAACATAATCAAGAGCTTCTGATTCTTTTATATCTTTTCCTGATTTTCCTATAACGACAACTAATTCTGCTTCATAATCTAATTTTATTTCTTCAATTTGTGCAACTTTAGGTATAATAATATCACCATCTGGATCATTAATGGTTGTTTTAGGCTTATAGAAAAGACATGGATATTTTGGAATTGGTAAATTAATTTCAATTGCATGTTTTCTATAATTCATTCCAATCATACGAATAGTATTTATATGAGATTTATCTAATGGTGATAACAATTGAACAATTGGTATTTCTTCATTAGTGATTTCATACTTTGCAAATATATCACCTTTGATCTTGTAAGCATGTGTAGAATTTCTCACATCTGTGGAGCCCTTTGGTAGTATAGCATCACCGAAATATGTCTTTCCATCCTTGGAGATGAATCTTATGAGTCTCTAAAATGATATTAGTACTTCCCACTCTGTCCTCCTAGTGTCTCTACATACTTTGAACACCATTGAATTACTTCTAATCGTTGTATCACAAGTTCATCATTAATCAATTCCTCGACATTTATTAAAGCCATAGTTTATCTGTGGCTGGTGTCTTCTAATGTGGCTAGTGTCTCTTCTGTGGCTAGTGTAATTCTGTGTTCTAATAGTCCCCCTACCGATTTAGTTTCCCATAGTAAAAAATTTAATTGAGATTTGATTGGGCGAAAATTAAACCAGTGAAAGGTGTTAGAAAAAAAAAGTGAGTTGATATTGTACGATTCGATAAACTATACAACAAATCAATAACAACAACAACAACAACAAGAGTGAGTACTGTGTGGATGGAAGAGGACCATGTCATGTTGAATGATAATGGGTGGACTCGTTTTAGTGGATATGGTTTTTACTAACTGATTGAAATTAGTGGCTAACAAAGTTATTGAATTACAAAGATTATTCCAATCATCAACTAAACCATTATGGATGAGAGTAAGTTGAATTAAATGTGTTTTTAAAAGAAGGAGTACTAACAGTGATACCAGCATCCAAGATCTAAATTCTATATCTATCCATTCTGGGCTTTATTCTGGGGTACCACTGCTGTTAATTTATATTACATTGGTCGTGCTTGTTTAGGTATTAAAGATCCAAAGAAATAAGGGATTCAACAAACATAATTAAATAATATTCGTCATATAAAAAACAGCCCCTTTTACAACACAAATCATCAATTTTAATTGTCATTTATTTATAAATATATCATGAAATTTTTAAAGAATATTTAACAGGTTTTTAGACGTGTAGAATTAACTATTATTGAATAATTTGTCTATTTATTGCTTCTTGAATTCCTAGGGAAAGTTTCCCAGCTAAATCATTTGGTAATTTTGAAATATCTTGAAATTTTTGTTTAATTAATTTTGTCTTGTTAATTAAATTTGATGATTCTTGTGAAGTTAATTCTTTATCATAACCAACTAATTTAATAAATAATAAAGTTGTATAAAAAGTACATAAATGTACTTGATCCGAAAGACATAAGAAATATAAATCATCTTTAATACCATTAATATGATCAATTAATTGAATACAATGAAACATAAATTTTGCTAAAATTTCCGAACTTAAATTTATATCATTAATTTCTTGATCAAGAGTTTTACCTTGGAAATGGAAATGATATAAAGCCACAATATAAACATAATTATAACCAAATTCCACAAATTGTAAAGTTGGTTGTTTAAAAAGATAATTCCATTGATCATACCAAATTTTTAAATCAATTTCAAAAATTTTAAAACTATCATTATCATGACTTTGTAAATAATTATAAAGTAATAATTGTAATGAAATTTCACTTATAATTCTTCCATCAAAATTTGTAGCTTGGGATAAATCTAAACTTTTCCTTGCTTGATCTAATCTAATTTCATCCAACATACACATTCTTGATGAAAAACAACAATTTACAAGATGAACTAAACAAATATGATTCCAAATTCTAAAATTTGATAATTTTGAAAATTCTTCATCAAGATCAAGATTTTCATTTAATGGTTCTAAATTTAATAAATTTGAATTTATATCAAAAATTAAAAATTTTTGTACAGCTAAACCTGATATAAACCATGGATCCATTATAAAATTTTCAGTTGATAATGAATAACCATAAACTGATAATATCACTAAAGCTTTTAATGTATCAGTTTCTGTTATTGGTTGCATAAATAATGTATGTAATTCTTTCTCCAATTGTCCAATTAAACTTTTATAAATATATTGATCATGATGAGTTGAATTTTGATAACGAAGAGATGTAAGACAAATTGCAGTTAATAAAATGGGACAAGTTGTTGTTAATTGTTGTACCAATGAAGCAGTACTAATATAATTTGGTAATGATATCCAACGTCCATAACATTCTTTAAATTTATCAACAAGATTTATAGCTTCATTCATTGATATTATCTTTAATGATAAAATATTTGATGTAAATGATTTATTTTGTGGTGGATTGAAAATTTGTCTAATTGATAATGGAGTTGATTCAGATGATACTGATTTGGAAATCAACATGAATGGACTAGTTATTAAAGAATTTGGAGATTGTGGTTGATTTGTAGGAACACCAGAAGCTGTTATTGTTTCATAATGATCAAATTTATTTGCAGATTGTTTTGATTGTAACATTGAAAGGATTTTTTTAACATTTTGTTCTAATTCAATTATATTTGGTTCTGTTGGATCAGTAGGATATGCTCTTTTCCTTCCATTACTTGGAACATTAGTTTCTAATTCACCATCTTTTATAAAACTGCATGGTCTTGATAATGATTGACAACGTAGACATGATAACGAATCTGGAGAAGGGAAACATCTTGTCTTTTGACGACGACATGCCAAACACGCCTTAGCAGCTCTCGGTACGTGGACATGTTTCACCTGTGGATTATCAGCCATTATGAATGTTTATCAGTGAGTTGTGATAGTTCTCTTGAAGGTATTGTTTATGTCCAGTTGTTGACATATATATTATTATTTCCCAAATATTCACCAAATTTTGGCCATCTCCGAGATTCGAATGGATAAAATATTTAAAACAATTTTCATAAGCCCATTTTGAAATGCATTTTGATAGCTTGACCGGCATGCCGCGGTGATGTGTCGGTTGATGCGAGAAGTAATAAAAGATGGGTAATTTGAGTGTATTGTACTATTATAGTGGTTATATTATGGGTATATGGGTAGATGGTTGGTGTAGTGTGCGTTGATGATATGGGGTAGTGTTGATATTAGTGGATAGTATCACATATCATAGTATATATTATTTGTACATTCTCGATCAGACACCTCGAGATCATCACCACTCGCCAATCAAACAACCAACACTGGATCCAATATAAACACTCTACAATCCTTGACAAACATAGAAGATAACAAACTAATAAACAACTAAACAACTAATTCAAAGACTCAAAGACCTAAACGCCAAAATTCAACAAAACTAAAATTAGACTATATTCGTAAAGTGGCCCCTACCGCACAGAAAAAAGGTACCAACGCAGTTTTCACAGCTGTCTAATTTTACAAACATCATCAAAAAGGTTGTTGTTAAAATATTTACACCACGTCTTGAAAAGTTGGACTGGCTCATTGTGTGTTTGTGTTGAGCTGTATATTGTACGGTGCTCTGTCAGACTACTAGGATCCATTACAAAGAGGATATCCAACAGGGTGGGAACATTCTCTCAAGGATTACAAGGTGGAAGGTAAAAGACCCTAAAGACAGGTGCTAACCAAAAATGGAGAACGATTCAGCTATAATAGAGGTCCTGAACGACCCAATCAAATTGAAAGCATTGTTGAATGATGATAATCAACTAGAACAGTTCCGTATCCAGACTTTAACTAAATTACAAAATCAAGATGAACAGTTGAGACAAAATGAAGAAACAACTAAAAGATCTAAAGAAGCTTTAACAGAAATTGGAAACGTGTTAATCGCTGTTGCAATGGGGGATGTCAACAAGAAAGTTGATGTCACTGATGAACACGATCCAGAAATTCTAAAAGTGAAGATTACAATAAATACAATGGTTGATCAATTAAATACTTATGCCGCCGATGTGGTACAAATAGCTACAGAAGTTGCACATGGTGAATTAGGTGGTCAAGTTAGAAGTGCAGGAACTGTTGGGATATGGAGAGTTCTAAGTGATAATTTAAACATCATGGCTTTAAATTTAACTAATCAAGTTAGAGAAATTGCAGATGTTGTTAGAGCTGTTGCAGGTGGTGATTTATCAAGAAAAATTAATGTTCATGCTCAAGGTGAAATTTTAGAATTACAAGAAATTATAAATACTATGGTTGATCAATTGAAAACTTTTGCATTTGAAGTTACAAGAGTTTCAAGAGAAACTGGTGTTGAAGGTAGATTAGGTGGTCAAGCCGTTGTTGTTGGAGCTAAAGGTATTTGGAAAGAATTAACTGATAATGTTAATGCAATGGCTACTAATTTAACAAATCAAGTTAGAAATATTGCAAATGTTACAACTGCTGTGGCAAAAGGTGATTTGTCTAAAAAAGTTACTGCTGATTGTAAAGGTGAAATTCTTGATTTAAAATCAACAATTAATCAAATGGTGGATTCTTTACAAACTTTTGCAATGGAAGTTACAAGTTTAGCAACAGATGTTGGTATAAAAGGTATATTAGGTGGTCAAGCTGTAGTTAATGGTGTTGAAGGTGCTTGGAAAGATTTAACTGATAATGTTAATGCTATGGCTACAAATTTAACAAATCAAGTTAGATCTATTGCTGCAGTGACAACTGCAGTGGCTCATGGTGATTTATCTCAAAAAATTGATGTTGTTGCACAGGGAGAAATTTTAGAATTAAAATCCACTATAAATAAGATGGTGGATTCTTTACAAGTTTTCGTTAGTGAAGTTACAAGAGTGGCTAAAGATGTGGGTATTGATGGTAAATTAGGTGTTCAAGCTCAAGTTAGTGATGTTGATGGGTTATGGAAAGAAATTATTACAAATGTTAATGTTATGGCTGCTAATTTAACTTCTCAAGTTCGTGCTTTTGCTCAAATTACTGCTGCTGCAACCGATGGTGATTTTACAAAATTTATTACTGTGGAAGCAAGTGGTGAAATGGATACATTAAAGACAAAAATTAATCAAATGGTTTTCAATTTAAGAGAATCAATTAAAAGAAATACTGCTGCAAGAGAAGCTGCTGAATTAGCAAATAGTGCAAAATCTGAATTCTTGGGGATTTTCTCTCATGAATTAAGAACTCCATTTAATGGTATTCTGAATTATACTCAATTAACTTTAGATACTGAATTAACTCAATATCAAAGAGAAATGTTATCAACTGTTCATAATTTAGCAAATTCTTTATTAACAATTATTGATGATATTTTAGATATTTCTAAAATTGAAGCAAATAGAATGACTATAGAAGAAGCTGAATTTTCATTAAGAGGTACAGTTTTTGGAGCATTGAAAACTTTAGCTGTTAAATCTATTGAAAAACCATTAGAATTAATTTATGAAGTTGATAGTTCTTTCCCTGATTCTTTAATTGGTGATTCTTTTAGATTAAGACAAGTTATATTAAATTTAGTTGGTAATGCTATTAAATTTACTTCAAAAGGTCATGTTAAATTAAGTGTTAAATTAGCAACTGAACCTTTAGAAACTCAAATTTCCAAGACAATTGAAAATAATAATTATGTTATTGGTACAAATTCAAATACTTTATTAAATGATTCAGTACCAAAAATTAAAAAAGATAGTACATTATCTTTAGAATTTTGTGTATCAGATACTGGTATTGGTATTAAAAAGGAAAAATTGGATTTAATTTTTGAAACTTTTACACAAGCTGATGGTTCAACTACAAGAAAATTTGGTGGTACTGGATTAGGTTTATCAATTTCTAAAAAATTAATTCATTTAATGGGTGGTGAAATTTGGGTTACTTCAGCTTTTAGAGAAGGTTCTAAATTTTATTTTACAATTGCTACATCTCCAGTTAAAGCAGAATTAAGTAAACAATCAGATGCATTATTAACTTTTAATTTACATCAAATTTTATTCATTTCAACAATTTATTCAGAAGAAGATACTGAAAATATAAGAAAAGATTTAATTGATTTAAATTTAAGACCAACTGTGGTTCATGATATTGGTGAAGTTAGTTCAGAAGAACAATCAAAATTCGATGTCATTATAATTGATTCAATTGAAATTGGTAAAGCTTTAAGAGAATTACCAGAAATTAAATATATTCCATTTGTTTTATTAAATCCAATAATTCCAAAATTAAATATGAAGATTTGTTTAGATCTTGGTATACAATCATATGGTAATACACCATGTTCTTTAATAGATCTTGCTGGTTATTTGAAACCTGCATTGGAATCAAGAGTTGTTCCAAGTGATGATGATACTCCACAATCTTATACAATCTTATTAGCTGAAGATAATTTAGTTAATCAAAAATTAGCTGTACGTATATTGGAAAAATATGGTCATCAAGTATCTGTGGTACAAAATGGTCTTGAAGCTTTTGAAGAAGTTAAAAAGAAACGTTACGATGTTGTATTAATGGATGTTCAAATGCCAATAATGGGTGGATTTGAAGCTACTGAAAAAATTAGAAAATGGGAAAAAGAAGTTAATCCAATGGATCCTTTCAGTGTAAGAATTCCAATTATTGCACTGACTGCTCATGCAATGTTAGGTGATCGTGAAAGATGTTTACAAAATCAAATGGATGAATATATTTCAAAACCATTAAAACCAAATTTATTGATTCAAACAATTGCTAAAACTATACATCACATGAATAAATTAAAAGAATTAAGTGCTTCAAATCCAACAAAATTTCAATCTTTAACTAAGGACGGTACAGTATAATAGACAATTTTTTGATGTTAAAGGGGAGAGTGGTGGTTTTTTTTTTCAATGGTGGCTATAATAATTATGATGTTCAATTTTATATATATAATGATTTAATAAAAGTTAGGTTTGAAATACGTTTTGTTCGTTGAGAACTGTACTTAAATATATTATACAGTATGTTTGATTGCGGTTTTGCGTAAAGTTAATTTTTTTGACACATTTTATTAGCGCTTGGCTCATACTGGGAATTTTATGGAACTCAAAAATTGGATTGTTTTTGAATATATGATATCCATGGAAGAATAAGATATTTCATTAAGTAGCTTTACAGTGTTGGAATAATAATAATCTAGTAGCTTTGTTCAAGTGACTTTTGTGGATCATTATGGAAGCGGGACTGGATAATTGGAAATTGTAGTTGCAGCCTCAAACGACAACACCTAGCCAATATACTTCTGGTGGTCTTCTATGATTAAAAAATCTATATTTGGTTTTATAGTGTACGTTTTGGTAAGATGATGAAGAATCTGTTCTTGTATATTTACTTATGAATTATTGTGTGAAAGGGTCTAACTTCTAAGTCTAATTTAGACTTAAGGGTCTATAGTCTTGAGACCCCGTGGACCCCAGATATTTTGAAAGGGTCTTTAATTTGGAAAATAAAAAACTTAACCAACCACTTATGTCCAACTAAATGCTATTGTCCTTTCTAAGATAACACGCTGGGTGTCAAAATGCTGCTTCCCGTCTGTTAGACATTGTGTGATTAGTGAACTGCTCAACTAACAGTTCGGAACTGATTTGTGATTTGTTGGTATAAGAATAATTCTATATCGGTCATATCAGAATTAAGAACTGAAAAGGGAAATAAGCTAACTGAAAGTTTCTTCAAAAGTTCATCAATTGGTATTAAAGTTCTCTTTGACACCTGGTCTTGCCAGAATCTAAAGCTCAAGGTTCAAAAACAGGTATAAACTTATACATAAACATGTCATAGACTTCATTTTTGAAGACATTTATCACCAACAAAGTTTTGAAAACACCCAATGGCAGGTTTATCCAGTGGATGTTTTGTACTTGTTATTGTTGTTTCTTTCCAAAACAAGTACGATGGATACCTCGTTTGGTTGTTTACTATTCCTTGAATACTGGTCTTTAGAATAGATCCATAAAAGTATAAATCTCAAGAAATATCTCGAGAAATACATTTGATTGTGATGTCTTGCATCCAAAATCATTCACAAAGGTCAATTATAATGAAGTTCTACACACTCGCTTTATTTGCTACATCAATTCTTTCTGCTTTCGCTGACGACTCAGATTGGGTTACATATACCAAAAATTTGGGTTATAAAACTATTGTTGTTACTAAATACTTAGGAACCACACCATTAACTGGTACTGAATACACCACCCAAACTATTCCCGTAACTGATTCAGATGGGAACACTTTATACACTGAGATAGTTACTGCCCATGCTGATGCTGTTTCAAGCTCTAGCTCTGCTGTTGCAAGTTCTAGTTCTGCTGTTTCCTCAGATCCTGATTGGGTCACTTACACTAAAGATCTTGGTTCAACAACTGTTGTTGTAACAAGATATGTCGGTACAGTTCCCTTATCAGGCTCTGAATATACTACTAGAACAGTTGTCAAGAATGATTCTGATGGTAACCCAAAGTATACTGAAATTATCACTGGTTATGCTGATCCTACTTCATCTGTTGCTGCTGTCTCCTCTACTTCTGAATCCTCTGTTGCCTCCTCTGCTGCTCAGTCCTCTGCCGTCTCCTCTGCTGCTCAGTCCTCTGCCGTCTCCTCTGCTGCTCAGTCCTCTGCCGTCTCCTCTGCTGCTGAAACCTCTGTTATCACATCTGCTGCTGAACAGTCATATGCTTATGACAACTCTACTGCTACTGAAACCACTAGTTATGTTACTGTTGGTGAGCAATCCACTACTGTTATCACTGTCACATCATGTGATTCTTCAACTTGTTCAGAAGTTGCAGTAACTACTGGTGTCACTGCTATCACCTCCACAGTTAATGGAGCAGTTACTGAGTACACCACTTATTGTCCATTATCTTCTGAGTCTACTGTTGAAGAGGGTGCTACATCCGAAGGTGATTCTACTCAAACTACTAAGGTTTATGAAACTCAAACAGTTGGTTCAGGATCATCAACAGCTGCTGTTGTTTCAACTTATGAAGGTGCTGCTGATATTATCAACGGTTTCTCATTTGGTACCCTGTTTGTTGGTGCTGCTGCTTTGATCATCATCTAAGTCGTTCGCAGAATACACTGTTGGATTCACAGCACTTTCTTTTTGTAATCTATTATGATAGTTGACTAGAAGCCATTGTATAGGTTGTAATCTTTAATTAGTATACCAATATATTTTATTGAATATCTGTAGAAGATCTAAGTACATAGGACTCTAATCAAGCATTTGAACTAAAAACAAGATCTTTGCTAGTGACAATAGGTGCCAGTTTTTCTTGGAAAAGTGGGCTTTCACCAAGCCCCAATTTTCATTCGAAATATTTATTAATACTAGTATTAACAACAATTATTCTCCGAAAACTACCAAAACTATAATTCAATCTGTCCCAAATGTCTTTTGGGCCTTTCTTTGAGGGTGTTTTCATATACCCGGGTTGATGATATTTATTCATTGTGAAATATAATGTTGCGGTGTTATGGGGAGTTTTGCACTTTTTGTGGTGATAGCTCCGAGAATCTCTATGGACCCTTGATCTTCTAGATTAGCTGGACCCTTTCGTTAGAGGCCGGAAGTCTTATAGCTGTTCTTGTAATATCTGGATTATTCTACAGATTCATAGCTGGTGAAGGCTCAGAAGAGAGGTGTCTTGTTTTGAGGTTGTTGAGATGGTGCTGTGTAATGTTTTCGTTACTTGAAGGTTATTGTGTGAAATCAACTGTTCTTCCTTTGACTTATCTGCAGGCTTGATTAATGCGTTTTGATCGGAAGAGATAAATTCGATTGTGTAAGGTGTACTTTATCTTGCTATGGACAATTATATCAAGACATTTGAGCCTTTTGAGAGCCAATTTGGACTAAGAGCAGGCAAAGTCTTCCTTTTAATAATTGACTGTTAATTGAACTCAACTTACGAGGGTCTAGAAGAAAAGGATTCCTTCATGATGATGATTATTATGAGGTATAAAACATTTTTATCCTTAGAAATATGTGGTAGTGGGAAAACACCTAGTCTCATGATCGAATATAAGCCAACATCACCATATTGTTATATATAATGGAAAAGTTCCACAAGTCTAATTCTTCACTTCAATCCATCAATTAACATCTATATATTGAAAAATGAAATTATCAAGTATTGCTTCAATTACTGCTATAATTGCAAATGTCCTAGCTCAAGAACATTCTTCAGAATGGGTCACTTATACTAAAAAATTCAGTTACACTACTTTTGCTGTGACAAAATATTTGGGTTCAACTGGGTTAACTGGAAGTTCTTACACTACTAAAACAATTGACGTAACAGATGAAGCTGGTAGTGTATTGTACACTGAGGTTGCTACTGGTAGAGCCGATGCTGTTGCCAGTGGTTCAAGTGGTTCAAGCTCTTCGGGTTCCTCTTCCACTACTGGTGGTGAATCTTCTGCAACCGATGAAGCTTCATCTACCACAGAGTCATCATCAAGTGCAGAAGAGACTTCAACATCAAGCTCTGATTCATCTTCTAGTACATCTGCTTCTTCTTCTAGTGAAGCTGGAGCTGATCATGTTCTTGGTTATTCATTAGGTGCTATCGCTGTCGGTGCTGCAGCCTTGCTACTTTAGAATTGTCTCAGCTATACCTTTATAATAAATATCAACAATTCCTTATAACAATTTTCTTCGAATCCTTGCACGTAGAGTCACCCAGGGAATGTCCTTTATAGCTATAAATCTCTTCAATAACACTGAGCTAACTCTTGTAATAATACTCTTGATCCAAAGCTCGGTGTTAGAGGTTCTAATCGGAATTACCTTAACGGACTAGTCTCAAAAGTCTTGATAATTATTGATATACCTCTATAATAGGTGAGTTTATATATCACTTTTGTACGTAAAACACCACCAGATATGGGCCCATGTCCACCAAATAGGTGCTGGTACTGTCAGTTGTCGCAAGGGGGCTTGTAAGAAATTACTCATTACTCAATTGAGATAGAGGACTACCGATTAAGGATGTTTTAAAGACGGTTTATTGAACCAGACAATATGATTTCAACCAATGGACTCCCAAGACACACATAAACTTTTGCTAAAGACAAATGGAGAGATAGTGTCCTAAAGCTTACACCTGTTACCTTATTTGGGTGTTTACAAACTCTCTGGGGTTTAATTTAAAGTATAAAAGGAGGAAGAAACCAGTTGAAAGTTGGAGATTCTTGTAATATTAGAACATATATACAAAAATGAAATTTTCAACACTCGCTATTTTCATTGCTTCAATCGCTTCTACTTTAGCTGCTGATGATGACTGGGTCACTTATACCAAAAAATTGTCCTACACTACCATCGATGTTACTAAATATGTTGGAACTACCCCATTGACAGGTTCAGAGTATACTACTAAAACCATCACTGTCACTGATGCTAGTGGTAACATATTGTACACTGAATTAGCCACGGGAAGAGTTGCAGCCGCCGATGCTACTACTGCTTCTGAGTCTTCCACAAGTGAAGAAACCTCATCTGCTGCCGCAACTGCTGAATCTTCCTCAGTCGAAGAAACCACATCTGTTGAATCTTCAAGTGCCGTTGCTGAATCTTCAGAAGCTGTTGAGACTACTGTCGAATCTTCTGTTGCCGCTTCTTCTGCAACCTCATCTCAAAGTTCTGCTGCGGAAGTTTCAACTTTTGAAGGTGCTGCAAACATTGCTGGTTTATCTTTTGGTGCTTTGGCTGTTGGTGCTGCTGCTCTGTTGATCTAGGTACGTAGCTATCTTTATGGCTGTATTTTATCCACTTTTTCTATTAAACAGATTTATGATAATTTAAAAAATTATATTCCTTATGTAGCCTTCAGTTATCTATGAGATGCCCAAATGGCCCTCCATTCAAGACATATAATGTGTGGTTTATAATTGTATTTCGGAGATTGTAATTAAGAAAAAATTGATTCAGGCAGCAAAAAAATATAACGACACCTGCAGGACTCGAACCTGCGCGGGAAAATCCCAAAAGATACCTTGAATAATTCAAGTCTTTCGCCTTAACCACTCGGCCAAAGTGCCCAATTTTTTCAGTTTTTGATCGTTGAACCGCTAGGTCGAAGATACCCCGCTAAATTTTTCTAGAGAAAGACCTCAAATTTTGATATTTAAAGGCTATCTATAGTCGTTTTTCACGGTATAGATTTCTACTAATCAAAACCAATGGATAAAAACAATGTTAAAGAATCTAAATAAAAT
>JAXQKK010000027.1:0-77136 GCA_037042445.1 Hansenula sp. Y91-04 | reverse complement strand
CCAAAAGTTGAAGTTTTTGCTAGACCTTACTGTAGCCATATTTTTGTTCTATGGCTCTCATCTTGTATTTGGCTGTTGTAGAATTAACTGATTTGTTAGCAAAATGGATTCGCGAATTTTCAATATTGGAAAAAAGCTCGAAAATAATAAAGATTAAGCTGATACTCATGATTATCAACAACTCAAAGTGAACAAGAAATAACAATAACTATAGAACCATGCTATTCTTGTCTTTTTTCAAAACTTTGGTTGACCGTGAAGTGCGTATTATCAATAAGGACTTTGTATTTAATAGATTACTAACTCATCAAAAAGGTCACTGTTGAAGTAGGTTAATTTAAAATGGAGAGGCCCAAGAGAACAGCCAATACTAACCTGTTTGTCTATAGCTAAAGAACGGTATAGAACTTAAAGGTACATTGAAAACAGCAGATCAATATTTTAATTTGAAACTTGATAACGTTTCCACAACAAATGAATTAAAATTCCCACATCTTTCATCTGTCAAGAGTATATTTTTAAGAGGTTCCACAGTGAGATATGTATACATAAGTAAGAACGATGTTGATACCAATTTGCTACAGGATGCTGCTAGAAGAGGTATGTATTTGTTATTTTCCTTTGTTTTGATGAATGAGCTTTTTACTAACTTGTTGAATAAAAGAGGCTTTAGCTACTTCAGGTAAACCAATTGCTGGAAGATAATGAGACAGCTGCTTGATTGTATATTAATCTACGATTTGTTAATGAGTCAATGCTAGATATTAGAGAATGTAGAAATCCAATTAAACCAAGGATATCTAATTAAAATGATTTTGAGAGAGGAAATTTCCTTAAGGAATATAGTCATGGTAACTCACTAAGAAGTTCCAAAAATCTTGCGAGACGCATTACTAGTACTATCTGGGATCTAATCCATGATTTACACTCCTATTTTAACTCGTCTGCCTTATCAATTCGATGTTAAATCACTTTTCTCATTGAACTTGGTTTAAAATCTTTATATTTCCGAGGGTGACAATTACTATTTATAATAATACGAGGGCAATAAAATATAGAATATTCAAGGTCATTTAAAAGTATCTTAAAGAGGTCATTAAGAGATGAAAGGAGTATCATTGGATAGCTAGATAATAGAATTATTAGATAATGATTGTTTTATTTCATTTAGATGTCCCCACAGAGAGATATAACGATTTTTTGTTTTCAAAAATTGCAGACTATAGCTGTTCAGCGACTTTTTGAAATTTGCTGTAATGGCATTTTAGTGGGATCGTTAGCGGTTTGACAATCTCTGTTGACTGTTTTATTTCAGATTTGAAGTGTCCTGGTTCGATTCAGGCGGATGGGATTTTCCGCTCATGAGTAATCTGAGCCCGACAATTCCCGGTAACGGCTTAATTGCACCGCTGAAGGGGAGAAATCCAGCACAGCACAATTACCCGTTTGGAGGCGATCAGGATGGCACTTCTCTGGTTAAAAAATGGTTTGTAAAGATTAGTTGATGAAACCATCTTTTTTTTTGCTGTTTTTGCTGTTTTTGCTGTTTTTGCTGTTTTTGCTGTTGTTGGTGGTGGTGGTGATGCTGTTATGAAGGCTTCTGTCTATGATGTTTGTGCTGGAGATTCTGTAACCAAGAAATCTGCTGATGAAGTCATTGCTGAAAGAAAACATGCTCCATCAACTATACCTATAAAACTTCGAGACAACAAATTTGATCTACCAGATTCTGATCTACTTAAAGCTTTACATTACTACATAAGTCATAAATATCCAGAAAACAAGGGATTATTTGAAGAAAGTTCACTAATAACAATGGGACTTTTGGTTGAAGAATGGATGGATGAAATGATTGGTGAAACCTCATATAATATGTATTCAGAATATTCCAATGAAACCAAAGAGTCATCTTTAAAAAAATTACAAACCAACAATGAAACAATTCAATCAGAAGACGATACGATACCAAACAGGACCAGCTAATATTTAACCTCGCTTCCATCATGGGTTATAAATTTCCCATTATCACTAGCTGTTAAACCTTCAATAACTTTCAACTCTTTGGTGACACAATCTTGTACACTCAAGGTATTCTTGACAACATAGTCCAATATTGTTTGATCAGGTTCAAATTGCTGTTTAAGTGCACTGTAATCATCATTAGATTTATTTTTCTTACCAGATGTATCTATCAACCCTGGATGATAATTAACAACAATAAATCCTTCAGGTGCTACTTCATAACTCAATTCTTTCCCCAAAAGATTCAACCCAGCTTTTGATAAACTATATGGAGCACAAGGATATTGCTTTGACAAGAAATAAGGGAAATCTCCAATTGAACCCAAGATACTTGAAGTGAAGATCACTTTTCTTGTTTTTTTCTTCAACATAAAAGGTTTCAACACTTTAAGAGTCTCAACTGGTCCCAAAGTATTTATTCTAAAGAATTTGATGTATTTATCAATTGATGAATTTAATACATTTGTTGTAGCATCATTTTTAGCAGCATTGGCAATGAAAATATCAATTCCTAAATCCAAAGCCTCCAATTCCTTGGAAAGACCTTTATATTGTGCCTCTGGATTCTCATCATTATAATCTAATCTCAATATAGTTAAATTAGGATTCTTTGTAACTGCAGACTCTGGAATATCATCAATTGTACGAAGAGTTGCAATGACGTGATTCGAAGGATCTTGTAATAATTGTTTAACCAGTTCTAACCCAATCCCACGATTGGTTCCTGTAATGAAATAAGTTTTCCCAGTCATTTTATTTAAATTTTCTAGCTTCAAATTTGAATAATTCCCTTGTTCAAATAGTGAGTATTATATACTTTGCTACTAATTATTCTTCTTTATACCTTAAGAAAGAACCCCAGATTTGCCGGTTGGGCCAGACGATCACGTTTCTTGATAGCTTAAAGAGCTCTTTCAACACGGATCCAAGACTCCGAATGGCATTAACATCTTTGGATATAGGAGCTAATGAAAGCCCATAATGATTATTGATAAAGATATTATTTTATAGAGAGTGAATTAATAGCTCTATACAGATTCTATTCTATTCTCTTTAATAGTGCTCCAACCACGCGATGGGCTCAAAAAATTTTTCTTTTTCATAATAAAAAAAAATTAATGTAAATAATTGTGAAAAATTAGTGTAGAGATCACCATTTGATGCTGAAAAGTTTCACCTCAATATTTAATAGATATTTCAAGATGGGTAAGAAGAGTTTCAGAGGAAGAAAAGGGTTCAAAGGTAATAGAGACCCAGCTGCTCAAACTAACGGATGGGAAGAGATTGAAAAAGAAAACCAAAAATGGGAAACTTACTATAAATCTCAAGATTTAATGAGCGAAGAAGAATTTGCTGATTTTAAAAAACATTGTCAAAGTCAACTACCTTTAACTTTCAGAATCACTGGTTCAAGATCTCATGCACAAGAAATCCTTAATATTTTCAGAGAAAGACATTTGAAATATTTAGAAAGTGTTGAATTTAATGGTGAACAATTAAAAGCTCCACAACCATTACCATGGTATCCAAATGAATTAGCATGGCAAATCGATGTTTCCAAACAAGTTATTCGTAAGAATGAAAGTTTTGCTAAAACTCAAAGATTTCTTGTTGTTGAAACCGAAGTTGGAAATATCAGTAGACAAGAAGCTGTTTCTATGATTCCTCCATTATTATTAAAAGTTGAACCACATCATAAAGTTTTAGATATGTGTGCTGCTCCAGGTTCTAAAACTGCTCAATTGATTGAAGCATTACATTCAGTCGATGACCCAACTGGGTTTGTTGTTGCTAATGATTCTGATTTCAAAAGAGCTCATATGTTAATTCATCAAGTTAAAAGATTAAATTCTCCAAATTTATTAGTTGTTAATCATGATGCTCAATTTTTCCCAAAGACTAAATTACATGGTGAATTTATGAAATTTGATAGAATTTTATGTGATGTTCCATGTTCAGGTGATGGTACTATTCGTAAGAATGCTCAAATTTGGAATAAATGGTCAATTGGTGATGGATTAGGATTACACACTTTACAATATAAAATTTTACAAAGAGGTATTGATTTATTAGCTAAAGGTGGTAGATTAGTTTATTCAACATGTTCTTTAAACCCAATGGAAAATGAATCAGTTATTGCACAAGCTCTAAGAAATAATAAAGATATTAAAATTGTCAAGACTGAATTACCTGGATTAAAATCAACACCAGGTATGAAAACTTGGAAAGTTTATGGTAAAGATTTTGAAATTAAAGAAAGAGGTGATGCTTCATTAGAAAATGATTTATTCCCACCTGTTGAAGGTGAAGATTTTAATTTGGAAGATTGTATTAGAGTTTATCCACATCAACAAAACACTGGTGGATTTTTCATTACAGTTTTAGAAAAAATTGGTGAAGAAGAAGAACAACCAAAATCAAAAAAGGCAAAAATTGAATCTACAACTCCAGCTGCTCCAAAGAAGGAAAAATTATCAAATACTTCAAATGATAGTGCTGAACCATTCAATTTCTTAGCTAAAGATCAAGAAGAATTAGTTAGATGTTGGAAATTTTATGGTATTGATCCTGAAAACACCACTGTTACTGAAAATTGTTTTGTTAGAAATGCTACAGGTGAACCATCAAGAATAATTTATCTTTCAAATCCAATAACAAAAAATTATTTATTGGCAAATGAAGAAAAATTGAAAATTATTCATTCAGGTGTTAAAATTTTTGTTTCACAAAGAACAGATCTTGATTGTAAATGGAGAATTCAAAGTGAAGCATTACCAATTGTTAAGAAACATTTAAGTGATTCTCGTGTTGTTAAATGTTCATTAACTTTATTTGAAAAATTATTAAAAGAAGCATTCCCAAAATTTGAAGAATTAGAAGAAAGTCATATTGATGATGAATTTACCACAAAAGTGAAGACATTAAGTCAAGGTTGTGCATTTATTGAAATTAAAAGAGATGTTAATGAAGATCATGAAGAATTATTTTATCCAATTTGGGTTGGTAGTAAATGTGTTAATTTGATGTTGTCTAAAAAGGAAACTTTTGAAGTTCTTTATAGAGTTTTCAATGTTGAAACTTCAGCACAACAAGAATATAAACAAGGTCCAACAGGTCCAGGTAAACCAATTGAAGATATCTCTGAATCTGTTAGTGAAACTCCAGTGGAAACCCCATCAGAAACTCCAGAAGTTGAGGAGACCAAGAACTGAATAATAGAATCATTGTATAATAGAATTTATTGAGCATTTTAAGATGAATGATGTAGAAATCAATAACACAGCTCTGCCATTCTACTCGGTCAACACAATTTTAGGTTAAATCTTGATGATGATTCTTGAACCACACTTTTAACCAGTTATCTCGATGATAAATTGATAATCAGATCATAAAAGATGGGTACGCAATAAAATTCTTAGGGGTCCACATAGCCCTTATTCTGGTTAATATTCCAAAATTGGATTAAAATCCATAACTTGGTGATTGTGTTCCCCTACAAAATTCTCCAGTATGGCTTAATATACCTCAATTGTGGCATTTGGAATAGGTACACACAGATTACAAATGATAAAGATAAATGTGGAGCAATAGTTATGCTGAATGGTATAAATACCAGGGGAAAGTTACCAATGGTTGATGATGATGTTGATTGATATTTGTTTAGTAACAATTTGAAAATGACCTCTATTGAACAATTACAAAGAACAAAAGCTTCTACAAATTCACCATTACAATCTATTCAAATTGAATTAAAGAATCCAAATGGTGTGAGTGAAGGATTTCAAGATTTTGCAGATCAATTACCTGCTCCAACTCGTGCCAGATTTGAAAAATATGGTATTGATTTATCACAAGGTTATCCACGTCGTCCTGAAACTATTCCATTATTTTTAGATGATGCATACAAGATTAGAAATCGTGTTAATCCAAATTATGTTGAACGTGGTGTTAATGCAGATCCTGAAAAGAAGGCATTATTTGGAGCAGCTGAAAAAATTGTTCATTTAACAAAATATATTGGTACTGAAATTATTGGATTACAATTACAAGATTTAAATTCTAAACAATTAGATGAATTAGCTGCATTAATTGCTGAAAGAGTTGTTGTTGTTTTCAGAAATCAAGATTTATCACCACAAAAACATTTAGAAATTGGTGAATATTATGGAGAAATTGAAAAACATCCATTAACTGGTCAAGTTCCAGTACCAAATGAAAATGGTATTGGTACAAAAGGTGGTATTACAGTTGTTTGGAATCAATTTAATAGAGGTGGTGCATTAATTAAATTTAACAAGGGTATTTCAGGTTCAAGATGGCATACTGATTTAGATCATGAATATTCACCAGCTGGTATTACTCATTTACATTTAGATAGTATTCCAGAAGTTGGTGGTGATACAGGATTTATTTCAGGTTATGCAGCATTTGATAAATTATCACCTTCATTTCAAAAATTTCTTGAAGGTAAAATTGCAATTCATAAAAGTGCTCATGTTTATTATGAACGTGATAATATCTTGGGAGGTGCAAAACATATTGAAAGAGAACATCCATTAGTTGTAACACATCCTGTTACTGGATGGAAGGCATTATTTGTTAATCCAGCACATGTTGTTAGAATTAAAGGTTTGGAAAAAGAAGAAAGTGATGTAATTTTAAATTATTTAAATGATGTTTATGCAAAAAATTTGGATATTCAAGTTAGAATTAATTGGCAACCAACAAAGAAAGGTTTAGGTACTTCTGTTATTTGGGATAATAGAATTAGTCAACATGTTGCAATTCCTGATTATAATGATTCTTGGGAAGGTCCAGTTAGACATGCAAATAGAGTTACATCTTTAAGTACACCACCAGTTTTCGATCCAAATTCAAAATCTCAAAGAGAAGCATTAAACTTACAATAAATTTATTTTTTTAAGTTAACAAAGCTGGTATTTGTATTTTTTTCTTATTTTCGTCTAACGTCGTAACCCAATTAATAAATAAATTCAATATAATAATAAAATGTAGTAAAAGTAAAAAAAAAAAGAGTTTGAATTGAAATATTTTGGTATATTTTTTTAATCAGATCTTACTATAGATCTTTCTTTTATTTGTTTTAATAATTCATTTGATTTTTGTTCATTTTTTTCAATAATTAATGATTTTAAACATTTATTTTCCATTTCAAGTTTTGCAATTTTTGCTTTGTATAATTCAACTTTATCATTTAATTGTTTTAAATTTCTCTCCATTTCTTGTTCTTTTAACTTCTTTTTAATTCTAAATCTTGCAGAAGCAGCTGTATTTCTCTTTTTTTTATCAGTTTCAATATGATTTGAATTTGAAGATTGAGGTGTAGTTGTTTCATTAGTTATGGAGGTTTGAGTACTTGGAGAATTTATTTGGAAATCTTTCAATGCAAATTGATCATTTTGTTCTTGTTTTATATTGAAATCATTATTGAATGAAAGTAAATCATTGAATTGTTGTTGTTGTGGCTGTTGTTGTATTTGTTCTTGAAATTGTTGCTGTTGATGTAATTTTAATTCAGAATCATTTGAAGTTGGGAATTTGTCGAAATCAAAGAAACTTGAATCTGTGAATGAAGCCAAATCATTGTTTTCACTTGGGAACTGGAAATTATCTATATTTTCCAAGTTCAATTTTGATATATAGTCCAAATTATTGTAAGACATAATGGTTTAGATCGGACTTTTAAGTTGCACCTTGTAAGATTAGATCTGGAAAGATATAAGTTGGAGTGTAGAAATAAGCAGCAAGTAGTTTGACAAGGATACTGGGAACACTATAAAGATGATTCCTTTGATAAGTATTTATAACTTATAAGTTGATGACTTTGAGTGAATCTTTTCTATCCGTTTTTTTTCCAAGTGATGATTAATTAATGTTCCTTGGGAAAAAAAAACAGTGTTGCGCCTGTTCAAAAACGGAATATATTAAATTTATCCTTAAAACAGCTTTTTTTATATAGAGAAGAATAGTTATAAATCTGATGATGGGTTAATCAGTTGTTGTTATAGAGTATTATCTAGTTTTAAAGGGGATTACTATGGTGTTTTAATGGTTTAAATTGGGGGATTAAAGAGCGTCACCGGTATGCCCACTATTAAGGGAATCCCAAGATTCAAGAGTCAACACATGAAAAATTTTTCGCTGAGTGGACTGCTTGACTATTTTGGGAATAAATGTGCTGTTTTAATGGGATTGTTGGTGCTTTGGAAGGTGTTTAGAGAGTGTGTAGAGAGTGTAGGGTATTAGTGAGGGTATCCATCTGTCAAGAATGTGTCAAACAGTTGGGATACTCGTTGCTTATATAGCTGTGGTTCCCTTTGATGGAGTGGCTCACTGCTAGACTTCCCAATCGGGAAGGTGCCACTTCACCTGGAGCACCTGGAGCACCTGGAGCACCTTTATCGGTTGGGGAAGTATAACCCGGAGAAACAGAGATATCTAGTATAAACAATGAGCTATTAACGCGTAGACAGTTTGATCCATCAGTATATCCATCAATGCAAATGTCTGAAGTAAAGCCAGAAGTGCAACATGAGATCAAATCAGAGGCTGATGAAGCCGGCTCACAATCAAATCGTCCTTCAATCAGCTCAGACTCAACTTCTGATTCAATAACGGCAATCGATTACATATCATCACAACTGGATTTGGAAAGAGAAGCAAAAGAACTCATGCCATATGATCCAAACACTTGTACATACACCATGGGAGCTCTACGTCAACAGATATATGCTTGTATGGATTGTTACAGGAAAACAAATAAACTCTCTGGTATCTGCTATTCTTGCTCAATTCAATGTCATTCAGATCATGAACTAGTTGAACTATTCACCAAGAGACAATTCACTTGCGATTGTGGTACAACTCGGATGGATCATAGTTGCAATTTGAGATCCAAAGTAAAAGATGACATCCCGTCATCTTCTAATGACTATAATCAAAATTTTAAAGGTTTATTTTGTACATGTGCAAAAATTTATAATCCATTAGAAGAGAAAAGTAATATGTTGCAATGTATATTTGGAGATAGTTGTGGGGAAGATTGGTATCATGATTATTGTATAATGGGGTTATCTCATTATGACCCACCAGCTTCAAAGGATCAAGGTGTGAATAAATTGGATCAATTAGGAGAACCTGAAGTTGATGCTCAAACACAGAATGAAGTTAATAAACAAAAAATCAAAGAGGAAGAAGAAGAACAAGAAGAGGAAGAACCAGTACTCGATGGATTCCCACCATTAGATGACTTTGATTGTTACATCTGTTGGAAATGTATCAACAAGCACAAAGATTTCTTTGAAAAAATAAAAGATGATAACGAAATTGTTGTCACTACAGTTAAAAGAATTGAATCTGAAACATTAGAAGAAAGAAATTCTAAAATTTTACAAAATGAATCAAATGGAATAATGAGTTTCAAAAAAAGGAAAATTGATTATGATTATTCAATTTTTTTGAAACATGATTATGAAAAAAATTTTACAACATTATATAATAAAACAACTGATCAAGATATTAAAAAATTTTTTGATGAATTCAAATTTTTATTAAATGATGATCCAATTTATGAACCTCCACCAGATGATGATGATGATAATAATGCAAATAATGACGATGATGACAATTCCTCCATCTATGACCTGGGTGCAAAGGCAATTAACTCATTACCAAGAGAACAAGCCATTCAAGGTGTTCAAGCGTATCAAGATATCAGATCTAAACTGAAATCTTTCCTGGCACCTTTTGCAGAACAAGGTAAGATAGTGGCTGAACATGACGTTAAAAAATTCTTTGAAGATATAAAAAGATAATTAACAAACGAACTCATTCATACCCTTTGAAAAATTCATCTATACGTTTGTAGACATCAATATGTAAAATCTCATCTTTATAAATTAAAGATCCCTTTTTAAAAATTTCTGGTTCATTATTATAATTGATTCCAAATTCTTTAAATAATATTTCATTCTTATCAGCTGATAATGTACCTGCAAGTTTTTGTTCAGCTTCTCTCGTGCTTAATCCACCTTTTAAAACCAAAGTCCAAAATGTAGTATTGTATAAATTATTTATATGAGTATCCACAAATCTCCAATTAACATAATCTTTTAAAACTTTCAAATTAGGATACACAACAGCTCTGCAATCAAAAGTTGGTAAATGTTTAATCTTTAAATCCACATCTGGGAAAAATTTCGGCCATAAAGCCACATAATGAGCTGTAAATGTACTTGCAAATGTTGAAACTAATTTCGATTCTCTTCTATTGAACAAATTTGTATCTGGTTTCAACACAAATGAATACTCATCCGACTCACCAAAAGCTAATATAACATCCTTAATGGCTCTTTTCACATTAAGTGCAGCTGCATTTGATAAATTTAAGGCTCTTATATCATTTGGTTTGGTAAAATTATATTCTTCTGAAAATTTGTGGAATCCTCGTCCATCAATTCGTATCACAATGAAACAATCTCGAAGTAAATAATTCTCCTTCTCAAACTCTTTAACGTATTCAAATCTAGATTTCGCCATTCCTCTCGCTGATTTTCTAACATGAATAGTAGATAGTTCAAATAATGATTATTTATGTCTCTTTACTGTTAAAAAAACATGAGAGTAGTGGCCGTTCCCAAAGGGTTTCAAAAGCCAAAAACGCACTAAATAACAAAAATTATAGGTAGAATTGGTCCAATATAGCTTAGAACCTCTTCTCATTACTAAACTACAATATATTTCTAGTCCGAGGTACAAAAGAACCTTATAAAGTGTTTATTATCCGTGTCTATGAACAAAATCAAACACCCGGGTAATGCTCATCGATTACCTAATCAACAGATTTTTTTTTTTTTTTTTTTTCTTTTCAAAAAAATTTTAAGTGCAGAATTAAACCAAATAAAGACCATTTAACTAATATTCAGTTGATCTCAGCCAAAAGAGACTAAAGGAACTTCATAAAGATGGGTGCTCAATTCAGAACAGCCCAGTTTAGAACACTGGAACGTGAAGCCCGTTTTAAAAACCCTCCTAAGGACAAGTCCGCCTTCCCTCTTTTGGAAGAAGCTGTTAAACCTCATGTTGGTTCTTTCAATGCGTTAACAGAAGGTCCAGATGGTGGGTTATTGAACCTTGGTGTCAAGGACATTGGTACCAAAACCATATTTGATAGTAATGATGTCGATAGATTTGGGAACAAGTTGAAGATTAGAGTCGATTCTGTTCAAGTTGCAAGACCATCAGTACCTACAAATGATAAATTATCTATAGATAGAAGAACATGGCCAACTGAAGCTAGAGAAAGAATGATTTCATACAGAGGTAAACTTCTTTTGAAAGTGTGTTGGTCTGTAAATGATGGAGAAGAAGTTTCCGAAATTAGAGAAGCTGGTCAAATTCCAATCATGTTAAAATCAAATAGATGTCATTTAGAAAAATTATCACCACAAGAATTAGTTAATCAAAAAGAAGAATCAGATGAATTAGGTGGTTATTTCATTGTTAATGGTATTGAAAAATTGATTCGTATGTTGATTGTTCAACGTCGTAATCATCCAATGGCCATCATTAGACCTTCATTCCAAAATAGAGGTGCATCATATTCACAATTTGGTATTCAAATTAGATCTGTTAGACCAGATCAAACATCACAAACTAATGTTTTACATTATCTTAATGATGGTAATGTTACATTCAGATTTTCATGGAAAAAGAATGAATTTTTAGTTCCAGTAATGATGATTTTAAAAGCTCTCGTGGAAACTAGTGATCGTGAAATTTTTGATGGTATTGTTGGTTCAGATTTAGATAATTCTTTCTTGACAGATCGTTTAGAATTGTTGTTGAGATCATTCAAACATTACAAATTGCATTCAAACCAAGAAACTCTTGCATACTTGGGTGATAAATTCAGAGTTGTCTTCAATGCTACTCCAGATGTTTCAGATGTTGATGTTGGTAAAGAAGTTTTGAAAAGAATTGTTTTAGTGCATTTGGATAATAACAGAGACAAATTTAGAATGTTATTGTTCATGATTAGAAAATTATACACTTTAGTTGCAGGTGATTGTGCACCAGATAATCCAGATGCTACACAACATCAAGAAGTTTTATTAGGTGGGTTCTTATATGGTATGATTATCAAGGAAAAAATTGAGGAATATTTGAACAATATAAGGCTACAGATACAATCTGATATAAATCGTGGTATTGCTATAAATTTCAACGATCGTAAATACATGTCAAGAGTATTTATGAGAATTAATGAAAATATTGGTCAAAAATTACAATATTTCCTTTCAACAGGTAACTTGGTTTCTCAATCAGGTTTAGATTTACAACAAGTTTCAGGTTATACTGTTGTTGCAGAAAAAATTAATTTCTATCGTTTTATTTCTCATTTTAGAATGGTGCATAGAGGTTCTTTCTTTGCTCAATTGAAAACAACTACTGTTAGAAAATTATTACCTGAATCATGGGGGTTCTTATGTCCTGTTCATACTCCAGATGGTTCTCCATGTGGTTTGTTAAACCATTTTGCCCACAAATGTTCTATTTCCACTCAAGCATCTGATGTCTCAAAAGTTCCAGAAGCCCTTAGTGCACTCGGTGTTTCCCCAGCTCATGTTTTCGCAGCAGGTCCAAACGTTTGTTGTGTTCAATTAGATGGTAAAATTGTTGGATGGACAACTCATAAAGAAGCCAAAATTGTTGCTGATACTTTAAGATACTGGAAAATTGAAGGTAGTCATGGCTTGCCATTAGATTTAGAAATCGGTTATGTTCCCCCTTCAGCCAAAGGTCAATATCCTGGTTTATTCATCTTTGGTGGTCATTCAAGAATGATGCGTCCAGTTCGTTATCTACCTTTGGACAAGAAAGATATTGTTGGTCCATTTGAACAAGTTTACATGGATATCGCTGTTACACCAGAAGAAATTGCCAATAATGTTCACAGTCATGTTGAATTCACACCAACTAATATTTTATCCATTTTAGCTAACTTGACTCCATTTTCAGATTTCAATCAATCTCCAAGAAATATGTATCAATGTCAGATGGGTAAACAAACCATGGGTACCCCAGGTGTTGCTTTAGCACATAGATCAGATAACAAATTATATAGACTACAAACAGGTCAAACACCAATTGTGAAAGCCAACCTTTATGATGATTATGGTATGGATAACTTCCCTAACGGTACAAATGCAGTTGTTGCAGTTATTTCTTATACCGGTTATGATATGGATGATGCGATGATTATAAATAAATCTGCAGATGAAAGAGGATTTGGTTATGGTACTGTTTATAAAGTTGAAAAAGTTGATTTATCACAATCAAGACGTCGTGGTGATCCAATTACTCAACATTTCGGGTTTGGTACAGATGAATGGCCAAAGGAATGGAGAAACTTTTTGGATACTGATGGGTTACCTATGATTGGTGCTAGAGTGGAAGAAGGTGATCCAATTGTTGCCTTTTATGATGAAACAATTGGTAAGACCAAGGTGAAGACATTCCATTCTTCAGAAGGTGCATACATTGAAGAAGTGAAATTATTAGGTGATGATAATGGTGATCAAGAATTCCAATCTTTAACCATCAAATATAGAGTTACTCGTTCTCCAATGATTGGTGATAAATTCTCTTCAAGACACGGTCAAAAGGGTGTCTGTTCTAGAAAATGGCCAGCTATTGATTTACCATTTAGTGAAACTGGTATCCAACCAGATGTTATCATAAATCCTCACGCTTTCCCATCTCGTATGACCATTGGTATGTTTGTTGAATCTCTTGCTGGTAAGGCTGGTGCTTTACATGGTATTGCTCAAGATTCAACTCCATGGACTTTTAGTGAATCTGATACACCAGCTGATTACTTTGGTGAACAATTAAGAAAAGCTGGTTATAATTATCATGGTAATGAGCCAATGTACTCTGGTGCTACTGGTGAAGAACTTAGATGTGATATTTACATTGGTGTTGTTTACTATCAAAGATTGCGTCATATGGTTAACGATAAATTCCAAGTTCGTTCTACTGGTCCAGTCAATTCATTGACTATGCAACCTGTTAAAGGTCGTAAAAGATCTGGTGGTATCCGTGTTGGTGAAATGGAACGTGATGCCTTGATTGGTCATGGTACGGCTTTCTTATTACAAGATCGTTTGTTAAACTCTTCAGATTATACCCAAACCTCAATTTGTCGTGGATGTGGTTCATTACTAGCCACACAAACCTCTGTTCCAAGAATTGGAGCTGCTGCCAGTATACGCTGTCGTAACTGTTCTTCTAAATTTGAACACAGCTCTACTAACTATGTTGACGAATCCAATATATGGGAAGATGGTCAAGGAAACAAATTTGTTGGTGGTAATAACACAACTACTGTTGCAATCCCATTTGTGCTGAAATATTTGGACTCAGAACTTGCTGCTATGGGTATCCGTATGCGCTACAACGTGGAACCAAAATAATCACAACACAAACCATCCATTTCTACTGTATCTTTAGACATCTCTTAGCATTAATATATACAAAAGTTGTAAATAAAAATTTCCACACTATGTAATACCTTAGATACTCGCGAACTAGTTCTGCATTCGAGATCGGCAAAGAATAAAAAAAAAAAATTATGTAAGCGCGAAACCCAAAAAGAAAAATAGGTGAAGAAAATTTTGGGCTTTATCGTATTCTCTGATAATTCTGAATATTGAGGCCAGATCACTGGGAAAGGATTCCATCAGGACCAATCGACGAAGATCCACATAGAAGCTGACAAAGGGACAGTTGGAAATATCCAGGAGAACCGTCAATTGGCATCGTACATCAAGAACCCTGAGCAAGATTCAAAAAGGCTGTGTCCCATTATTAGTATTGTTGCAGTGTCCTCTTTGAACTTAATCACGTATCGGAACCACCAACGCAGCGATAGGTTTTTGTACAAGTACTGATTCGAGACACTAATTGCCTACAGAAAAGTGCACTCAAGAAGCTGAAAACATTTAATCTTCAGTGTTGGGATCGTCACATAATAACAAATATCATTATTACAACCGTGTCTTGATCTGTGGTAAACAGGTACAAAAGGTCACAGATCCCCTTTCCGAATGGCCACAAAGACGATGTCAGAGAATCCCTTTGATATCGAACTCAGTGGAGGTGAGAGACCGCTTTCGCCGTCTCAAGATAACTCCCCATCACTTGAATTCAGTACATTAAGTATAGATCAAACTGTTTCTCAGCTTAAGACAAACTTAACAACGGGGTTAACCTCTGTCCAAGATGTTACACAAAGAAGAGGCTTACATGGACTTAATGAGTTGACCGGGGAAGAAGAAGAAAGCTTGGTGATAAAGTTCTTGAAAACTTTTTATCAAGATCCCTTAATTTTATTGTTAATTGGTAGTGCAGCTGTCAGTTTTATAATGGGTAATATTGATGATTCAGTCAGTATAACGCTAGCCATTATTATTGTTGTCACAGTTGGTTTTGTTCAAGAATATAGATCCGAACAGTCATTACAAGCATTAAATAAATTAGTTCCAGCTGAAGCACATTTAATTAGAAACGGATCTACCCAAGATGTCCTTGCTTCTCAATTAGTTCCAGGGGATCTTGTTCATTTTGATATCGGTGATAGAATTCCAGCAGATCTAAGGTTGACTGAGTCTGTTGATTTGACTATTGATGAAAGTAATTTAACTGGTGAAACAGAACCAGTTCACAAAAAAACTGATCCTGTTGTACCTAAAAGTTCTGGTGTTCCTTTGACAGAACGTGACTGTATCGCTTATATGGGTACTTTGGTGCGTGATGGACACGGATCAGGTATTGTTGTTGGTACAGGTCATAACACTGCATTTGGATCTGTTTTCGAAATGATGAATGATATCGAAAAACCAAAAACTCCACTTCAACAAACTATGGATAAGTTGGGTAAAGATTTATCTCTTGTGAGTTTTGTTGTGATTGGAATCATTTGCTTCATTGGTGTTATTCAAGGACGTTCATGGTTAGAAATGTTTCAAGTTTCTGTTTCTTTAGCTGTTGCAGCTATTCCAGAAGGTTTACCAATTATTGTTACTGTTACATTAGCATTAGGTGTTTTGAGAATGGCTCGTCATAAAGCTATTGTAAGAAGATTACCTAGTGTGGAAACTTTGGGATCAGTTAATGTTATCTGTAGTGATAAAACAGGTACTTTGACTCAAAATCATATGACTGTGAAAAAAGTTTGGACAGTTGATATGAAATCGGAAAGTTTAACAGTTGATAATGAAGCTCAAAAGGGTAAATCATTGAAACAGTATTTAACACCTGATGTGAAACAAACTCTAGAGACTGCAAACATTTGTAATAATGCTAGATATTCTCAAGAGGCTGCCAAATTTGTTGGTAATCCTACTGATATTGCCTTATTGGAAGTCTTGTCAAATTTTGAACTTGAAGATATTAGATCTTCCAAAACCAGATCTCGTGAATTACCATTTTCTTCAGCAAGAAAATTCATGGCAATTTCTACAACTTCTTCTGATAAATCAAAAACTGAAACTTATGCAAAAGGTGCCACTGAACGTATTTTGAAAAGATCCACCCATTATTTAACTAAAAACAACAAGATTGAAAAATTAACAGAAGAACTACGTACAAAGATCCATGAAGCTGCTCATAAATTAGCATTGAAAGGTCTTAGAGTTTTAGCATTTGGTCATAGTAGTAAGAGTTTTGAAAGTGAACCTGAGGATTTGATTTTTGATGGATTAATCGGTATGAAGGATCCACCTAGAGCAAGTGTTAAAAATGCCATTGCCCAATTGATACATGGTGGTGTTCATGTTATTATGATTACAGGTGATAGTGAAACTACTGCTGTTCAAATTGCTATGGAAATTGGTATGAATGTTGTAAATCCTGAAACTTCAGTTATTAATGGTGAAAAATTAGAAACCATGGATGAAGAAACTCTTTCACAAGTGATTTCATCTGTTTCAGTTTTCGCAAGAACTACACCGGAACAAAAAGTTCAAATTGTCCGTGCTTTACAAAGACGTGGTGATGTTGTTGCTATGACTGGTGATGGTGTTAATGATGCACCAGCATTAAAATTGGCTGATATTGGTATTAGTATGGGTAAAATGGGTACAGATGTTGCCAAAGAAGCTTCAGATATGGTTTTAACCAATGATGATTTTAGTGTGATTTTGAATGCAATCGAAGAAGGTAAAGGTATTTTTAATAATATTCAAAATTTCCTTACTTTCCAATTATCAACAAGTGTTGCAGCATTAGCTTTAATTGCAATTTCTACTTTTTTCAAATTACCAAATCCATTAAATGCAATGCAAATTTTATGGATTAATATTTTAATGGATGGACCACCTGCACAATCCTTAGGTGTTGAACCTGTTGATCATGAAGTTATGAATAAACCACCAAGAAAAAGAAATGCTAGAATTTTAACAGAAGAATTATTCAAAAGATTATTTTCAAATGCTTTATTTGTTATTGCTGGTACTGTTTATATTTATATTAAAGAAATGAAGGAAGATAATGAAGTTACAGCAAGAGATACTACTATGACATTTACATGTTTTGTTCTTTTTGATATGTTTAATGCATTAAGTTGTCGTCATAGTACAAGATCTATATTTGAATTAGGATTTCAAAATCAAATGTTTAATTTTGCAGTATTGGGATCCTTATTAGGTCAATTATGTGCTATTTATGTTCCATTTTTCCAATCAATTTTCCAAACAGAAGCATTATATTTCACTGATTTGTTATTCCTTACATTGATATCAAGTTCAGTGTTTATTTTTGATGAAACAAAGAAATACATTATGAGACAACGTCGTGATGTTTATTCTATTGTTTGAAAACATTATTTATAGAGACTACTCAAAAGAAGAGGGAATAAAAATATTTTTAATACAAAAAGTCATCAATTAATTTTTCTTACATGTATTATTGTTGTACTAATTATATTGTTTCAGATGCGGCTTTTTTCAATCTATTCATTATTGCTAAACCTTCATCTTTTTCATCAACAACTTCCACAAAGATAAGATCAACATCAAGTTCATCAATTTTTCTTAAATAGTTGAAAAGATTAGCAGATATTTTTTCTTTAGTTTTACCTAAATGATCCACTATACCTTTAAATTCATCACCTTTAAAAGTTTGAGCAGTTAATAATGCTAATTTCTTATCTTGTAATTCATTTTGTTTAATAAATTTTTTTATATCTGATTCTTTATTCACTAAAACAACTTTAGCAGTTGGTGAATAATGTTTATATTTCATTCCTGGAGTTTTAACAGGTTCATTATCATCAGCAACTCTTTTAGCAACTCTTATATTTTTCCAATCATCACCACCAATTTCGATTATTTCTTCCAAACTGACACCTCCTGGTCTTAATAACATTGGAGGATCACTTAATCCATCTACAACAGTTGATTCAACACCAACATTTGATGCACCACCATCTAAAATTAATGGTATTTTCCCTTGTAAATCATGATATACATGAGATGCTAATGTGGGACTTGGTCTTGTAGAAGCATTTGCAGATGGAGCTGCAACGGGTACTTGACTTATATGAATTAATGCACGAGCTATTGGATGTGATGGTAATCTTACAGCAAATGTTGGTTGATTTGCTGTTGTTAATTTTGATAATTTTGTATTTTCTTGATTTATTGGTAATAATATAGTTAATGGACCTGGCCAAAATTTTGCAATTAATGGAAGATAAATTTTTGGAATATCAATATTAAAGAATTTTTTTATTTGTGATTTTGAAGATATATGAGTTATTAAAGGATTATCAGCTGGTCTATTTTTTGCCTTATATATATTCTTTATTGATTCATCATTAAATGAAGAGCCACCTAGCCCATAAACTGTTTCTGTTGGGAATGCAACAACTTGATTTGAAGAGGATAATACTTTTGCAGCTTTTTCAAGATTTAGTTTTGTCTCTGGATCAGATATGATTAGATTATCATTTTCATCAAAACTTATAGCTGTTTTAGAAACCGGAAGGATTTCTGTTTTAAAATGGAGGGATTCAGTGGACATTATTCTTAAAATTGCCCTAAATTTATTCATCAACAAAGCTATGAACAGCCTATTTAAACGATGATCAAATAGATTATGAATAAGTGTAGTCCAGCTCATCGGTCTAATTTTTTTTTTTCGTAGTATTACATAATCAATTGCTTATATTTCCGAATATGGAAGTAAGTCCAATAAGGAAATGGTTACACTGGTTCGTTAAGTATGGATTAAGGTACCAAATAAAGAGGCTGAAGGAGAGTACGAAAGGCTGTAACTGGGTGTTGACTAATGGCGTACTTAAAGGTCCGTAGATGATTGAATAAAAACGTACCACGTACCACGGTCCCGGGTTCATTAGTTGGCCAATGGCTTTTGTTTGCCAAAAATGGAGTGATTGAATTAATTAGAGTTGTTCTAATATACTCATGGGGATTTGGGTGAGCTATGATCGTTGTATATTTCTAAATAAGGAAAAGAGTAAAAATGGACGAGGAAATTAATATAGTTGGTGAGTCGGAATATTGTAGATTCGGGGAATCCCGACATATACTCATGGAAAAAAGCGTGGAGATACGCGTTCCAAAACATTCACCTCCAAGACAGCTAAAAGTGAAGATAATCCAGATATTGGAGTACTGGTGCCAAGTTAATATGATTTGCAATTAGATGGATATACTTCTTAAACAAGGAATAAACTAGGAATATCCAGCTCAACAATAATGAATATCTGTATTATTATTATCACGGACATGGATAAACTTGACCAACCCATTCAACAATTATCGTAGTAACTAAAGACAAACTGATTCCCCAACTTAACTTAATTTAACTAGTACCCTCTCTTCTGATTGGCTGGCTGCACTGGAATTTCTTAATTATGGATTAAATTTTTCTTGTGACAGTATTAAAAAATTTTCTGGCTAGCTTCAGATTTTTGCAGCAGCTGCACTGTTTTTTCCGGGGTTCACATTTTGTCTTTGATGATCAATGACGTTGTAATGATCGAATAGAGTTGTTAAAATAAGTCCAAAAGCTAAGACAAGACTAATGTTATTCCAACAAAATATCCATCTGGCTGTAGCAACTTTGATTAAATTAGTGGTATTGATGGTTAGATTAGTTGAGCTACTGGGTACTACTTTATTCCTGTATCTACCTTAGAAGCCATCTTAGTGACACTCTCGAGATCTAGGGGTCCTCAAACACAACGGGGGCTTAATGATTAATCCCATATCACCGGAAATGTACTACTACATACTTGTCTCACTTGTCCTGAATCTCAATGACTCCACATTAATCAAACGTCTTAGTCATTAAAGGTTGTTGCTATATACCAAAGACCCGTATTCTTTTTTTTAGTTTTTCCAAGATGTCTAACCCTTTTTTGGGACTCAATCTGTACCCCAATTTCAAACTTTACATAACGAGGAAAAACTTGACGAGTCTTTCAAACAATAATGATCCTTTGTATATTGTTCACATTGATATATGTCTAGTTGATTGATCCTATTCATTCATTCAAATTAAAGTGGGCGTGTAATGTTTCCTCTCAATAGACCACACCCCCATGTTAAATAACCCCAGATCCTTCTGGCTGCATTTAGTCATAAGGCATCTTTTCTCTATTCACCGAGATTTAATATCGATGCAGCCATGAGCTCATTACTTTTTTTTCCCTTCCCTTGTCTGGTGTCTGGTGCTCTTTGTTTCATTGGAGAAACCCCAGACAGGCACGGATTATTTGACTTTTAGACACTTAGCATTACATACACCGAAACCCTTAGGCGAAAAAAAATCTCGTAAATAGCAAGTTGCACAATTAAATCTTTTAAACATCAAGATTACAAGGTACTTTACAACTAGAGTACCTTGAATTTAGATCCAGATCTTTATTGAACGTCACGCCATCTCATCACTTGAATATCTAACCAGACCTCCAAGGCAAAAGCTCAAATCTGTTGAATCTCCCGATTATTATTTAACTCGTATTAATCATAGTTTGTAAATCTAAAGTTATACCCAATTTGAACTATTGGGGAAATTCTTGGAAATATTCTGAACCAATCATTTGGAAATACCTATCCATTTTGAACTTTTTGTTATTCAAGACTAGTATGCAAAGGAAAAAGAACACGACCCACAGAAGGTAAAAATGATCGACAGTCATTCAAGTATACGATTCTTTATACCCAAAAAGAGACAAATGGTATAAGAATCTTTTTTAATTATTGAATGAAACAAGAAATGTAAATGCAAAAATGGGGAGACAAATAAATTCATCTTTTGAATATATAAACCACACAATTTTCCTCTTTATAATTAGATCTTCATAATTAGTATCATATTAAATATAATTTAAAAGTTTTGTTTAAGCAAATATGGGTTTAGAAAATCATTGGCTTATTAGAAGATATATTAATGTCGACGAAAAAACCGAAGGTTCCACAACAGTAGCCATCTTGGTTGGTTTATTTGTTGCCTTTGGTGGTGTTTTGTTTGGTTATGATACTGGTACAATTTCAGGTGTCTTAGCTATGCCTTATGTCTTGAAAAATTTCCCTGAAGATGAACCTGGTGTCAACGGAGGTGAAGGTGTTTTCACTTCTTCTGAACATTCTTTAATTGTTTCTATCTTATCTGCTGGTACTTTCTTTGGTGCTTTAGGTGCTCCTTTATTATCTGATACTTTAGGTCGTCGTTGGACTTTAATTATTGCAACTGCTCTATTCTTTAATTTAGGTATCATTTTACAAACAGCTGCAACAAATATTGATCTTTTAGTTGCTGGTCGTGTTTTCGCTGGTCTTGGTGTTGGTTTAGTTAGTGCTTGTATTCCATTATATCAAGCTGAAACTGTTCCAAAATGGATTCGTGGTGCCATTACATCATCTTATCAATTTGCAATCACCATTGGTTTACTATTGGCAGCTATTTTAAATCAAGCTACTCATAAAATTGATGGTACTGCTTCATACAGAGTTCCAATTGCTCTTCAATTTTTATGGTCAATCATTTTAACTGTTGGTATGTTTTTCCTTCCAGAAACCCCAAGATTTTATGTTTCAAAAGGTAACAACGAAAAAGCTGCCCAATCTTTATCTAGATTAAGAAGATTACCAGCTGATCATCCTGCTTTAGTTGATGAATTAGGTGAAATTATTGCTAATTTTGAATATGAATCAAGTCATGGAAAGAGTGGATGGTTAGACTGTTTCAGTACCCAAAATCATCAATTGAAAAGATTAATAACTGGTATTTTCTTGCAAGCTTTCCAACAATTAACTGGTATTAACTTTATCTTTTATTTCGGTACTACTTTTTTCAAAAATTCTGGTATTCAGAATGAATTTTTAATTCAATTAGCAACTAATATTGTTAATGTTGGTATGACTATTCCTGGTATTCTTTTAGTTGAATTATTGGGTCGTCGTACTTTATTATTAGGTGGTGCTGCTGGTATGTGTGTTTCCGAATTATTGATTGCAATTATTGGTGTTGCTGCAAGTACTGGTAGTGCCAATAAAGCTATGGTTGCATTTACTTGTATCTTTATTTCATTCTTTGCCTCAACTTGGGGTTGTGTTGCTTGGGTTGTTATTGGTGAAATTTTTCCATTAAGAACCAGAGCTAAATCTGTTGCAATGTCTACTGCATCAAATTGGTTATGGAATTTTGCAATTGCTTATGCCACTCCATATTTAGTTGATGATGCTCCAGGATCTGCTAGATTACAATCTAAAGTGTTTTTCATCTGGGGTGGTTGTAATTTCTTGTGTTTCTTCTTTGCTTACTTCTTTGTTTATGAAACCAAAGGATTATCATTGGAAGCTGTTGATGAATTGTATGAAACTGTTCCTTCAGCTATGAAATCAAGAAACTTTGTTCCAACAGATCACAAATTCACAAAGGAAATGGGCCATACCACAGGTGGTAGTGTTCTTGCTAGTGAAGATGAATTGACTGGTGAAAAATCTCAAGTTGCAAATGTTGAACGTTTGCCAACTGGTCAAGATTCAGTTTGATTGAAAACCCATTCAATGAGTATTTGTTGTCTTAGTTTCATAATGATTATAATGAAATAAGTATATGAAATTGATGTAGTATTATATCCCTAGAATCAACACCGCTTTACAGATCTTTCAACAGAGCTCAGCGGTTAGTTTATTAGAGGCTGCCATATTTAATTTCGTGGTGATCCAATAAAAAAAACATTATGCACACATCGCACTTGACACTTATGCCAATACTTAAATCTAATGCCACAACTACTTGACACAATCATCGATGAGAATAACATCACTCTATAAGCTATAAATGTACATTGATTACTCAAATCTACAGATCATTGTTAAATTCATATAGTCATATATTACATTACAAAATCAATAATTTATAATGGTTCAAAAATTAGCAAATAGTTCTCTAAGCACATAGCTAATCAGCTAACGTCCAATCATTTATTTGTTAGCGTTTTCAGCACCTTCTTTGGCACCAGTCAATGTGCTTGAAACGTATTCAGCAGCATTGTTCAAGGCTTCTTTACCTTGTTCCAAGTATTCACCAGCAGTTTCACTCAATGATTTACCTTGAGCATCTTTGGCATCATCATGACCAGTTTGGACAGCATCACCTAATTTTTGAGTATCAGATTTGGCACCTTCTGGTTGAGCTGATTTGGCAAATTTGTCGACACCATCAGTGACAGTTTCTTTAGCTTGATCAATATAAGATTTTTGATCTTGTGGAGTAACTTTTTCTTGAACTTTGTCAGAGAAATCTTTTCTACCTAAGTCAGACATTTTGTTTTAATATGTGATAGTTGTAATTGATTAATGTTCCTTTATTGAACTTGATGATGGTAAGTTGTATTTGGATTGATGTAAATTTGGGGGGAACCATTGGTATTTATAGACAAAATTCGATTCAATCCAAAGGTACCTTATAACCTTATAGAATTATTCTACAGACACGCCATATCATTAACTCTTTCAATTTGTTAGTAACTTCTTTCGTAATTCTCTGCGTGTTATGTAATTGCTTATAGCAAGGTTGCTGTTTAAATAAGACAACTTGCATGAAACTAAAAACTATTGGACTTTGGTAAGTTGTAACCACAAAAGAACACACTAGAACATTCAGAATTGATGCAAATTTTACCCCCTGGATCGATAGTACTGAAATTTCGGGTATAATCCTAGTTCAAGATTGAGTTCGTTAAATATTCGTAAGAATAGCAAGTACTTTGATGCCAATTTGTTGATGAACCATTAATTCAATACCTATGATCCGTTGGATTACCAAATCAATAGAGATTGGGTTATTATGATATCACTTGTAATCTAGCATTGAATAGTATTAGATTAGTTAATTTAGAGCAAACAGTTGCAACACTAACCGGTGATATGATCCATGTCAGTCCAGTTGCTCTTCACGGCCGGCTTAACGAGGCGAATTATTGTGCATAATCCGATATGTGAATTATGTCATCACCAACGCAAGACTGACGTAATCTCAAAACCCCAAAACCGGTAACCAAATATCACATGACTCTTTTTTTTTTCAAAATCCCCCCGGAAATACCCAACTGGGACAATTACCCAATCAGGCAAATCAGATATTTTTTTTTATGTCTGGTTTTTATAGTTGGCATTTTTACCCGTTGTAATACATTTTTGATATTAACTCAGCTAAAATTTATTGTGATCTTTTTAAAAAAACCTTTATAATATTTTCAAATAATGTACTTTAATGTTTAGTTCAATATTATAAATTTAATATTTCCATACTTATTTGATTATCATCATAATACAATCATGCCAATCAATCAACCCATTCCAGGTAGCAATAATAATGGCTCACCTCAACAAGTATCAAGTCGGCCATTTGTTACAACAGATAATATAGGAAGAAGAGTTACAATTAATGTTAATTCAAATTCTTTAAATTCCACTAGACAAGATAATAACCAAGACACATTATCCGAAATCTCATTTGATGAAGATGAAGATGAATGCATAAATGATTTTAGACTACGGTATTTAAATCTACGAGGTGATAGTAATAATGAAGCAAATTACAATAATTTCCCCAGAAGGCAACAACATAGACCTTATTTAAATCCAAATAACAACTTTATAAATAATTCTCAAAGAAATTTACAAAATAATTCTTATAATGGTGATGAGAGATTCCAAAGAGCTATGTTGTCACCTTTACCACCACCACCTCCTCCACCACATCGAAGAAATGCATTTAATTCAGAAATACCCAATAATTTTGATTCATCAACACTTAGTTTAAATAGAGATACTGGTGATGTATCTTTGGCAACATATACAAATAATTCAATCAATTTAAACAATTCGATACTTCGAAGAGTTATGCAACCTTCGGGAATACCATCAGGAATTAACTATAATCATCATCAACAAATTTCACCTTCAGTTGCTAATAGTAATGAAAGTCATATAAGACAAGATCTTTCAAATGAGTCTAATGCAAATGCTTTTTCATTTTTAAATGATATCAACAGATTATCAACACAATCTTTATATAACGATTTAAGTTTAAGACCTTCAACCAATAATAATCCAACAACAACATCACCTTCTCAACAATCTCCAGGAAATTATCTTTTCAATCATATGGACCATGTTTTTGGATTTGGGAAAGTTTATCATAATATTAATAAAGAATTGAATGAAGTTTATACAAAAAGACGTCAAATGGGGAAACTTTATAATAAGCATTTGAAATTTAAATCACAATATCCTAAGAAAAGAGATGCAAATGAATTAGATGATCTTGCAACTGCTAATAAACCATATGATAATTATCATTTCAATATCATTAGAGTTACTCATTGTTCATTCGTTAGATCGGGATCAATGTATGGTGTCAATGATATTAATCCAAATGAAATACCATTTACAATATCGTTTATATCAGTAAATTATGATAGCAAAAAAGTTTCTGGTTGTTTAACTTTTGAACATTTATATCTTATGAAACATTGGTTTGCTGAAAATGCCCCAGATAATGCTTTCATTAATTTAACAGGTAATAATACAATTAAATTCACTGGTGAAATGATTGATTTTGAATCAAGTGATTTAAGATTTAATTCATATTCTTTGGAAAATTTTAATAATTCATTATCAGATGATTTCCAACATCATTCAAAAAATTTCCGTTTAATTTACAATAATTGCATAACAAAGAAACAACTTGCTAGATGGAAAAAATTAAAACCTTTCCAAAATTTAGGAGTTAAAGAAATGATTCCTATTTTAACTTGTAACCAATGTCTATCAAAATTACAAGAAAATTTTATTCTGATGAAGATTTATATTGACTGTGGTGATGAAAGTGAAGTTTCTCCAACTCTGTTAATATCAGTGGATCGTAAAACTGGTGAATTACAATTATTACCAGCAGAGGGTAAAGCTAAATCAATTGCAGAACAATATGCTAATTATCATAATCATCAACAAGGAAGTGATAAATCTTCAACAAAAGAGGATAATGTAACAGTGATGTCCATGAAGTGCAAAAAATATGTTTCACCAAGCTTAAAATTCTGTTGATACTTAGATAGATAAAAATTGGCACTTATATAAATACATGATCAAATATGAAAAAAAAAATACATGAAACTTAGTTTTCGCCCTTCATTAAATTAAATACCCCAGTAATATATACAAGCCACTATTTACAATCATTTTGTCCAACCTTCATTTCTATCAGCTCTTCTTTGTCTTAACCATTCCTTCTTACACTCTCTGTAGGCCTTGAAATATTCATAACACATATCTTTGTTATAGTTATTCTGCTCCAAGCAACTCATACTCATTTGTGAGCTTAGAGAACAAGGATCATAAAACTTTGATGGTTCTTTAGATGCGAATCTCATCTTATTATATTCTGATGTTGGATTGTCTGGGTAAAATTTATATTCATTTGGTGAGCCCTTGGTGAAATCCACTTCATCTTTCTTTTGCACTGTGTTTGGGTCTGGCTTATGAAACTCCTTATCAGCCTGTTTCAATCTTTCTGACATGTTTTAGTTAAAGATAGTCAACTTGCTAATCTAATTGATTATACTAGCACAGCTTAACACTAGTTGATTATTTTCTTTTTCAAATCCTCGAAAGGGTCTGTCAGAGTTTACGTGCCAACAAACTTGATGTAAATATTTTTTTTTTTCTTTTCAACTTGAGATGAGCTTTTCATAATTTAATTCATTAAATTTGTACGATAAAGATGCCTGCTAAAGTTGAAGTTGGGGACTTGGGGGAGTGCTCCAGATGTAAGAAAGAGCAAGCTGTGACTGTGTCTAGAAAAGAAGCCTTTTGCAAGTGAGTTATTACAGATAAAGTTTTGAATATAAGAAGATTACTAACAAAAATTAGATCATGTTTTGTACGATTTATTAGTGGGAAACAAAGAAAGCAAATGAGCGATGAGAAATATAAGGTCAAGTTTGGTGCTGATATTGTTCCTGAAAAGGTGCTTTTCCCGCTTTCATTTGGACATTCATCCATTGTTTTATTGGATATCTTGGTGGCATTGTACAATGAACAGTTAAGAAACCCAAGAGCGAAACTTGGATTTCAACTGATTGTATTACATATAGATGATTCTTCAATCACCGAGTATGAAAATAGTATTTCAGATATAATGAAAACAGCAGAAAGTCGATACAACTTATCAAAATACTCCATCATTTTCAAAAGAGTGGATATCAATTCATTTATCAATAATAAAGAAGCACTTCATAAAGTTACATTGATGAAAAATTTCGATACATACAAATTAAAACAGACTATGGATTCATTGACATCGGTAAAACAGATCTTGGATGCTTGTCCTAATAGAGCTTCTAAACATGATTTGACACAAATTATACAAAGAGAATTAATTAAAAATTTTGCAATTGTCAATGATTGTAAGTCAATCATTTGGAGTCACAACATGTCAAGATTAGCTGCGGAAGTCATTGCACTAACAGTTAAGGGCCGTGGATCAGAGATTTATTCAAATTTAACGGACGGTGTGGAACATTATAAACAGTGGGATATTGAACATATTCATCCCTTACGTGATGTCTCACAAAATGAAATAAACACATTTGTGGAGTTTCAAGATCTTTCAAATATGATTTTAATACCCAAAGATAAAGTGGAGAAGCTTATGGTTAAGCAAAAGACAATTAATGAGATTGTGACTGATTATTATAAGGTTGTTGATACAGAATATGATAATATTGTTTCCACAGTTGTGAAAACTGGTGCTAAGTTGGTGGAGCCTAAAAATTATGACGGGAAGATTTGTTCAATTTGCAAAGGAAAGATCTATAATGATCCTATGAATTGGTCAAGAGCTATTACTTTCAATGAATCGATTGCGCCAGAAAACGAGGCAGAAGAAGCATCTTTACAAGAGTGGAGAGAAGCTAATAAGAATGATTTAATAGAACTAGAAACAAGTGAAAAGGTTCCTGTGGATATATGCTACGGTTGTTCTGTCACATTGTGTGGTGGTAAAAAGAGCACATTAGTCTGGCCAGTCCATGATCATGAAAGAACCAAACAGGAAATATTGGATGAGTTCATTTTAGATAGCGAAGACGATGATGAAGAAAGCAGTGTTATATAGTTTGAATCTTCATATAGCTCGTGGTTATGCAGCCCTGTAGCCACCATTCTTTTAATTTTTATCTGATGCATTAAAACTCATAAAAGCAAATACTGTTGAACATCAACATTAATTACATCTACCTCTTATTGTAACCATGTCCCGTTTCATCCCAGAGGGTAAAAGTGATTTGAAATCACTTCAAAAAGTTGAATCAGAAGCAGCAAACAAATATGCTTCAGAGCAAGAAGAGAAGGAAACTTTGTCACTTTATGAACAGATGAAAGCCAATTATATTAAAAAGGAACTCGAATACGAGGAGAAAGTTAAAGCAAGGAATCAATCCCATAAAATAGATGAGCGTGAACTTGAATTCTACAAGAGATTAAAAGATGAAGCAGAACAAAAAGAATTGGCTAGGAAAAGAGAGTTAGAAGAAGGTATTCAAGAATTTGAAATGTAAGTTATTTAATCAATTTCTCCTAATAACTAGACTAACAATTTTAGAAAATCAAAATCTACAAAACCTGAAAGTAAATCACCTTCCTTAGAGATCCCAGATATTGAAGTACCCAAGCACTTTAAAAGGAAGAAGGTACAGAAACTCGTGAGCAAATCGCAAGTTCCAGAAAAGTCACAAAAGCTTCCGGAAACTGACCATGATTCAAGAGATACACACAGGGAGAGCGATAAAAAGAAATCCATCATAGGAGACTATTCATCCTCTTCTGATTCTGAATGATTATAATTAACACTATTCAAATAGTACTCTCATCAAATGCACGTGACATACGTATAAAGTGCGCATACCAATAATGTTGATAATTGAATCATGAAAAAAAGCATGAAAACATCGACTCGAATTGAAAAGGGAACCAACCTGCTTTGAACTCGTACCTCAACGTCCTCCATACCTAAAGAGCCTCCATAATGCTGTTCGGTCTCATAAACCTTGCACGTCCTGCAATAGCAGCTGCTAAAGTGAATCCAATAACTCTACAGCCATCATCAAACATGTTTATAAGAGGATACAAGATGGGTACACACAAGGGTGCTATGAAAAGATGGAGAAAGACAGCTAATGGTTTCAAGAGAGTAAGTTTGATTCAGAAATTTAGTTCATTTCTAGTTTGCTAACAAATCTTTTTAGGCCCACGCAGGAAAAAATCATGGTAACGCTGGATGGAGTAACAGATATATGAAGGGATTAGCTGGAAATGCTGCCAACCACAAGTCACATAAAAGAAAGTTAAAAAAGCTACTTTTATAGAACAAGGATTTTAATCCATTTTGTACATATTAGCATCAGGAGACCATTTTATATATATATATATATAAGGCTGTTAAAAATTAAATAGTTGTAGTGAAAACATGTATTTAATAACCATCTTCTGGCCATTTTTTTTTTCATTTTAGCTAAATACGTGTTGTCTTGACTTCCTTGTTGCTTTCGTCGTACTCAATATCAATCCATCTCTTAGATTCAGGGTCTCTCTTAAGTTCTCCAGTTGGGAAGTAATGGTAGTTGGTTTTAATTGAGATTGCAAATGGAATATTATCAAATGATACCAATCTTAATTTACAGTAAGTATTATCCCCAATCTTTCTGACAACTTTGACAAATTCTTCTAAAGTTGGTGTTGGAATACCATCAACATGTGTGATGAAATTGGTTGAGCTTATACCATAGTGACGTGCTGGTGAACCATGCATTCTGTTTGTAACATAAACTCCACTTGGTAAGTTTAACATTGATTGACGAACAGCATGATGTGGAGCTTGTAGGACTGAACCACACCAGAATACTAAATGATCAGTTGGTTTGATTTCCACGGTTGGAACTTCAATACTCAACTCTTGTCTCTTTCTAACTATTTTGAAGTTTAGCTTATCTTCATTACTTTTTGCAGTGATATCAGTGATACCATAGACTGGCTTATCATCAATTGACAAAACAATATCACCTGGTTCCAAGTTTGACTTTGGTTGATTGGACTCTGGAACAGAAACTCTTGATACAGCCAAAAATTGTAATCTATCTTTACCAGAATCTTCAACTTGCTTAATCCAATCATCTGAAACACCTCTAATACGAGCTTGAACAAGGGATAAACCGAAAAATTCAGCATCAACAATTTTAACTTGAGGAACAATACCATTCTTGAAATCCTTGATGAATGAGTTAAATTCAGTGATATCAATACCCATTTTGTAGACAGTGTCACTATCTTTACCACCTTCACCCAAAAAAGATAGCCATAATGCCCTAATTGTACCATCAGCATCTGCAAGAACACCAGATCCACATTGTGAACATAAATTGGTGTCGAAAGCAACTGATTCTAAGTTTGAACCTCTATAACGAGGAGATAAAACATGGCGAGGAACGTTTATGGAAGCTATATCAGAGACCTTTGTTTCTGATGTAACAACTCTAGAATTATAATTATAACCAATGAAAAATGCCTTATCACCTCTTTTCAAAGGAGTTTCACTGAATTTTGGAGTTAAAACTTCACTTTGGATCAAAGATGGATCATATTTAATGATTGCAAAATTTTGAGTAGGATGTAAAAATTCAACAGTAGCAGGAATAATGAGAGAATCAGCAACAACAACATGAACATCTAAACAATCATGAGGAACAACGTTTCTTGAAACAATGACTAATCCTTTCTCAGCATCAATGACTAAACCATGTTGTCTCTTTCTGATAGCCGGGAAGGCATCAACAGGGATATGAATGGTTGTTGTAACCAAAACAAGACTTTTACTTAACTGAGCACATCCTGATTGTTCCATTGGAATATCAATAAATTTAACTGATCTTGGACTTGGTGGAAGTGCTGGTAAAGGATCTCCTAACTGAGTATAGTCCCAAAGCCCAGTTTCGTCATTTCTGGTGGCTAGTCTGAAACTTGTACACCAATGACGATCAATATAGACAGTTGAATTATGTGGTGAATGTAAATCTGAAATGTGACGGAATCCTAAAGATACTCTAGCTCTATCGGGTATGTTTTTCATAACTTCAATGAATTTATCCAAATTTGGAACATCAATGTCATTAATAGAATCAATAACCCAACCGGTAGTTTCAGTTTTATCCAAAAAGAAAGATCCTGTAGCGTTGTTTATGAAGACACCTCTAACAGGAACTGCATAAATTCTAGCCATTTGATAACTCATATCATTGAAAGAAGCACCAGCAACCTCCAAATATCTGTTTGGTGTAATTGCATGCAAATCACCAACCTTACAACTGACAACAACATTTTCTCCACCTCTTTGAATAACCACTTCGACTTCTTCTCCCACGGAGGAATCTAAAATTTCATCAACTTTTATGAAATTTGAAATATCTATTCCATTTATAGAAATAAGAGTATCTCCTTCCTTGATCTTTGTGTCAGCAGGTCCTTCCGGTAAGATGACTTCTGCGACAAGTAAACCAATAATTTCAGGAAATTTTTCACGTGCTTTCTTCTCAGCATCAACAGATAAACCTAAACGACGACATTCTTCGAATGGCCTTAGCATCCATTGTACTTGAATAGTTCCTCTTGTCACTTGTGACTTTTCTTGAATACATTTTAAGGCTCTCAAAACACGATAAACGGGTAAAAAGAAATCTGTGGAAGCTTCAGTTGCACCACCTGCCTGTAAAGCAACAGCATACCCATTAACATCTACCACTGGAGAACCACTTGACCCACCAGAAGCACTTGCTGCAGCTTGTATATATTCTGTGTTGAAATCATTATAAGTAAGACCACCGTATTCTGGAGCATTACGGTCGATTCTACTTATAAACCCGGCCAAGATCGAAAGTTTTTCACCATTATCGTTACCAACAACTCTAATTTCACAACCAACCTTTGCTAGTTCTGGTCTTAATTCTAATGATTGAACTTTCATGTACTTTATACTAGCTGGATCAAATTTCAAGAAACCAAAATCATGGACCGGATCTCTATAAATTGGCTTTACCACTGCTTCTTCATGATTATCAAAGATGGCATAACCCCAAAATGGTCCAGCTCCAACAACATGCCTATTAGTAAGAATTATCCCTTCTTCAGCATCAACAACGAACCCGGTGGCTTCACTCACAATTGCGGGATCACAGTCAAAACTTGCGGTTTGCGCAAAATGTATAGAGACAACGCTTTTCACAACTTTATTGATAGTATCATGCCATTTACCGTTGGTGAAAGTATCTGTAGTTATCGGTATTGGCAATTCATGTGATGCGTTTGACACTGGTGATCCAAGTGAAAGATCTTGATCTATCGAGATCTCATCGGCATTGATATTTTCTTCGATTGGAACTTTTGTTAACCTCTTGTTCTGATCCTTACCGTTAAGGGCCTCAGATGAAAGATGTCTTTTGAGGCTCATTGGGTTCAAGAGAGAATGCGATGTGATGGGAGTTTGATTATTTATAATTCCAAATCTATTGTAAGTTGTATAACCTCTAAAGTTTAAGACACTTATATTCTTTTGTGGATGAGTTTTGAAGGGAAGTAAAAAGACACCAAGTTTTCTTGTGAAACACCTATTCATACACAAAAAACTTCACTCGGAGTGAGTACTGCTATTATTGTAATTATAGGTAGTATTCCACACAGAAATGGGTTGTAACAGTCTAATGAGCTGAACTGTGTATTTATGTCTTCAGAAACTTTTCGTTAGATCGCTCTTCGAGATTTTTTTTTTCAATATCGTTACGAGTCACACTACAACAATAAGTACAGAAGAGCATATTGTTATTTAATTGCTTCTGAAGACCTACGAAGCTGTATTTCATGCTTAATCTTATTGATCCAAAGCTCCTGTAATGCTTGTGATTCCTTGGAGTTGAATTGGACATCCTTTGAGATCATGTTACCGGATGTTGAAGCTATTGTTCCTTCATCAAGTGGAAAATCAAACTTTAACTTGAGCTGTTTAAACCATTTGTTATGCGATATCAAACCGTGAACAATGGTAACACTCTTATTAACATCATCAAGCATCAGACCTCCGTTCTGTAGAGAAAACATTGTCTTGATCACATTTGCTCTGGACCCAACCTTTTCGTTAATAACTTGGTGATTTATGACAAAGTAACAATTGATAATAAGACCTGAGAGTAAGACCCATTCATTTGACACTTTGTTGAAATATTGTCTAAAAGTATCTAAAACATTGGATACAACATCCTGCTCAAGTTGAAATTTGTTACACAAGGCAGTAATTTCACTAGCAGACAATAGCTTCAAATGCTTTGATGGTGATGCATATCCAGATCCCCCAATAGATCTCTTTAAAGGTGATGATTTTGAAGGAGTCTTCAGTAAGTTGTTATGAGATTTCGGCGTCTTCACTTTAGTTGGCGAATTCAATGGAGTTGTTTCAGGACTTGATTGTGATTCAGCAGCAATAAGATCTAGTTTATCTGTCAGTTTTAACTTCTTTGCACTTGAAGGTGCACCCTTAGCCCCCGAAGGTGAAGGGTTAGTTTCGTTTCCTATTATTCTTTTCTTCTGTGGTGTAGATATTGGAGTGGATGCAGAACTCTTGATCTGGAGATTTGCCTCAAAAAGATTGAGCAGCTGTACCACGCTTTTTGTAGGGATTGGTGAATTATCCAGCACTGGATCAAGGAATCCGTGCTCACTTTTAAGTCGGTTAATAGCAACGATGGCACATATATGGTATCTTGCAATCTCTTCGCTTTGTTTCAAATTGATCTTCTGTTTAGAGGAATTGTATATGTTATTGATCATTCTCTTCAGCTCTTGAGGATAAGGCTCAGACAGAGTTGGAGCAACATCCCGTATGGCAGTAATTATAAATGGAGAGCTCATCTTGAAGCAACGATTCCCTGAACTAAATCAAAAGATAGCACTATAAGCTCTAATATTAAAAGCATTCAGATCTATTCCGATATTTTAAAAATCCCGGAATTGGCTTTTATGAATTCAAGAAAAGACTTAAGGAGAATAAACTAACATTCCACAACACAGACTAGTTTTTCCTAACTGCAACAACTAATAATGTTACAAGCGTTTAGATTTAACCCTTCGCTCAGAAGTGTATCACTAGCGAGTCGCTCCTTCCACTCTAGCTGCCAAATTTTGAAGGAGGAGTCGAAAGTGATCAAGGAGCAAGAAGAGCATGGTGAACTACCAAAAGAGATTGTCAGTGGAGCTCCACAAGCATTGGTGACCGAAAGAGTGGTTAGAATTTACAAAGAGAGCAAACCAGCTACACAAAGTGGTATTTGGGGTAAGTTTTAGTTTTTTTGAAGGACTCTGAGAGTCTTGGACACAAATATATGGGGCTAACATTGGTTCAGGACGTCATAATTGGAAAATCGACTGGGATGTATTAGGAAAAGGCCACAGATGGGAGAACGATTTGATTGGGTATCAAAGCTCAAGTGACTATATGTAAGTATTGGAAACTTTTCCCCTTTCTCTGCAACTATTTGAAATAGTTTTGCTGACTTAGCGTATAGGCAAGGTATCATTATGAAATTTGATACAAAAGAGTCTGCAATAAAATTTGCTCAGGGTCAAGGCTGGACATTTTATGTTCAAGAACCACAAGAGCGTCGTTTCAAGAAGAAGGATTACTCAAAGAATTTCTATCACAGTCCTACCAAGTTGAAACATATCAGAACTAAATGATTTGGTACCACTAATCCTCTATTTATTCTATTTATTTTATTTATTTTATTTGTTAAGGGCTTGAATGCCTTTGACTCTTATTTATTCAATTATATCGTATATGCACATTAGCTTTAACTAAATCATGTAGTATCACGAGACAGGCTATCCACTGTTAATTAACATTGAATTTCCTGACACAGGAAGTATCGATATAATGCTTAAATATCACTCAAAGGCAAACCAATAACTCACCATTTTGAACTATAGTCTACGTCTTCTTGAGGGTTATTACCAAATATTCAAAACAGGTCATGTGATCGCGAATTTTTTCCAAGCGGCGCGCTTTCTCGCATAATCAAATTGATGAAATTTATTTACAAATGACAATATAAAAACACAATACCGACAGTTTGGTACAACAGGATCTAGATCTATAATTTTCTACGGAAGTTTTGAATCTCATTCTCATCCACCTTAATTACTGAAGCTTCTGTGGTCTAACAACATTTTCTTTGTTGCTGTGAAAGAGTTGTTTTCTTCCTGTCATTAAATTGTGTTTTCCAACCAAGAAGACAGGACTTGCATATAAGCCATAGAGAGCTCTGAAAGAGAAAGTCAGGGAGATGAGTTACCGAAGAACCCATAATCTTTCTACATTTTTTCCAGATAGATATGGCAAAGGTGATGAACAGGAAACTAAAGAGCGCACAAGAGAACCAAATCGTGATGGCTATCACCGCAAGGATATTTATGTGCCATCTCACAAAGACATCTTTGTACCAAATAGCAACAACTCAAGACCTATGAACAGTGCACGAGTCTATCCAGTGCGACGCAATTATTATGGTGATAGCCCAGGGTCGTCCCATAAGTATTCTGCTCCTTTGAGTGATCGAAAATCTGACAAATACGTCCCTTCGTCGACACCATCATCAAGAAGTTCTTCTGTTTTAGCACAGAATGGTCATAAGTTTGAAGATTCAAATCATGAAGACCATGAATCTCAAACGGGTTCAGGGATGCCTAATCTACACTGGGTGTCTCTAAGAGACGTGAAATATTCAAATCAATCGCACTACCTATTGAGCAGTGGAGAATTTAAAATAACAGACAAAAATATCTCTCAGTTGCATAAACCAGCTTGTGCAGCAAGCTATGATCCAGAGCTAAAGAAAGATCCTTCAAAGGGAAATATGGTGATATATCGCAAAAGTGATCCTTCACATAGGCCTAAAGACCCTCGAGGTGATCAAACAGCAAAAACAAATCTGAATTCTCCGAAAAAGCTAAAAAGAATACCCTTCAAATCCCTCCCAGTACCCAAATTTTCTTACGACAAAAATTCTGTTGGTGGACCTCCTCCTAATGAAATTGTGATATCAGGATTAGCGAAGGGTTTTAGTGAAGCATATTTGAGGAACGAAATCAAGGCTCACGGTGAAATCTTAGAGTTTGAAAATATCATGGATCCATCTACTGGTATGCCTTTGGGTATTATTCGTGTAAGATTTGGTGGATCAATAGGGGGTGCTTATAGATCAGCAAGACATGCCGTTGCTGCATTAAATGGTTCAAAAATCGAATCTAAAGCTATTCGCGTTGGATTAAATAAAGAAGGAAAACTGCTAAATGAAGTTAAAGAGAAAGCCATCAAAGAGAACGTTTCTAAAGTCAAAAAAGCGGAGTTACAAGATAGAAAAATTGCTCCTCCAAGCGCACCAAAGGCCATTTTGAATGCTATATCAAAAAGAGAGGGAGCAGCGATAGCCAAAGCACCCAAAGTGGTACCTAAAGTTGCAACGCTACCAGCTGAGCCTTCTGGTGCAAAACAGGAGAAACCCTCTTCCAAAAAGTTGGTGGTTCCGCCAGAGCTTGACAGATATGTCAAGGGAAGACCTCTCATTTTCATAGCATCCAAGTATGTAAAAGGCCAAGTTGAGAAAAACGATATTAAAAAAGCATTGGAAACATATGATTGGACGAGGGTTTTATTTGATTCTACAGGGGTCTTTATTGTTTTCAACAGTGTGAAACAGGCTCAGAGATGTTATCAATTCGAAAATGGTAAACGTGTTCTATCAGTCAACTTATATATGGAGATTCATCTACCTGAAGGATACAAAATTGAAGAGGATGACAAAAACTATGCCACTTCCCAGAGAGATGTTTTTGAAGAAGCTACATCACTTCTTGCCAAAGAATTAGAGTCAGCAGTTCAGAAAGATATAAGAACCAAAATTATTGCCCCTGCTGTGTTGGAGTTTTTGAATATTGATAATTTTCCTGATTTGAAAGCCAAACTTGCACCTTCTGCTCCAAAGAAGGCAGATGATACGAATAAAAAGAATGATACTATTGTCCCTGAGCAACATGGCACAGGCATCGATATGTTTTCTTTACAGAAAATACTGCCAAAAATTCCATCGTTGAAAAAAAGGGATCAAGGGTTGAAGCAAAGTGATAAAAAATTTAAAAAGAAGAGTAAAAGTGTTCTGCCTCTGTCATATAAGTTGAATTTTGAGGATGAGGACGAAAGTGATTTTAGAGAATCTACTGTATCAACCCCTCAACTTGATCCACACCTCAAGGATGAAGAAGACAGTGAACCACCTCGAAAGAAATCAAAACCCGCTGGAAAACCTAAAGATTCTCGTCCTATACTATATTCCAGTTCTTCTGAAGGGGAAGAAGAAGAGGAAGATGATGAGAACATAGAGAAGTCCAAGGAATCACAACCAACAACACCAGAAACTCCACAAGCTGACAAGATGGATGTTGATGAAATGAACGTCGGCGAAGAGAATAAACAAATAGAAGTTGATTATTCAAATGTGGAGAATAGATTTCGACCAACAGCAACAGATGTTCCTTGTCCAGTGTATGATGAACTTGAGGATCAGATTTTGGATATTGACGGAATTCAAGATCTTGTTAAAGATGAAGAAGATTTCGAGCTCTTGAAGGAACTTCAGAAAGATGCTTTATACGAACCTACTACAAATTATCCGGAACATAGTTTTTGGAAGATGAAGAATAGCAAAGCTATTGTGCGTCAAAATTCAGACTTTAAGTCTCTTCATATTAACAAGGTTCCTGATAACCTTATGAATTCAACGGGCTCTCACAGAAGTGAAGGATATGTAAAGATTGCTGATGAGGTCAAAGTAGAATACTTACCACACAGGAAACGAGTGCATGATCCACTAAATACTATTCAAGTTGAAAATGAAGATAATGAATCAAACCGTGTCCAAAGTTCAAGAGTTAATAGAGCAAATAATAGAAGATTTGCATATGAAGTTAGCACGTTTAACACACAGAATGAAATTTTGACTTTGAATCAGTTGAACAAAAGAAAAAAACCGGTTTCATTTGCCAGATCTGCCATTCATAATTGGGGGCTATATGCTCTTGAGCCTATAGCGCAAAAGGAAATGATTATTGAATATGTCGGTGAGAGAATCAGACAACAAGTTGCAGACTTCAGAGAAAAGGCATATCTTAAATCAGGTATTGGTTCCAGTTATTTGTTCAGAATCGATGAAAACACAGTTATTGATGCAACAAAGAAAGGTGGTATTGCTAGATTTATCAATCACTGTTGTCAACCAAGTTGTACGGCAAAAATTATAAAAGTTGAAGGTCAGAAGAGAATTGTGATTTACGCTCTTAGAGATATTGGGGCTAATGAAGAATTGACATACGACTACAAGTTTGAAAGGGAAACTAATGATAACGAGCGTGTGAGATGTTTATGTGGAGCACCAGGATGTAAGGGTTACTTGAATTAGTTAATAATGAATGCCATTTGTATTATAATATCACGACTTTGTAGAAGCTAAATTGATTTTTCAGCTGAAAAAGTGCACGTAACGCGTGCTTAAATTTTGATGTATAAGCAGGAACGAAAAATTTATGATTGATCACAAATAGTGGAGGACTATAAAACAAACATTCAAGAGTCAATTTTGCTCCTTACGACTTCTACCACCACTCTCTACATGGATCAAGCTCACTATGTTAAGGCGTTTTGGTTGCTTGGTGAGGCAAAATCATCTTCTATCAAGTCGTATGATCCAGTGCTCTCAAATACGGTTCTCATCAAGCGATGTCACAGGCTCCACAACACAAACCATCACGTTTGGAGCGCTACCTAAAAAGAAGCATACTGAGACTATTTTGAACCCAATTAGTGAAGATCAGGAAGGAAATGGCCCGGGGAAAAAGAAGAGAGAGCTTCCCACATCTCTAAAGGCTGTAAGAGAAATGATGGATCTTCATAAAGACTATGTGGTTATTACACAAATCGGAAGTTTCTTTGAGCTGTACTTTGAACATGCCATCGAGTATTCTTCCAGATTGAATTTGACTTTGGCTAAGAAGACATTAGGTTCGAGTGACAAATCAAAGAAAGGTACAAATGACAGGTACACAGTTCCCATGGCTGGGTTTCCGTTATCTCAATTAGATAGACACTTGAAAGTCCTTGTTCAAGATCTTAACGTTGGTGTTGCGATAGTAGAACAGTTTAAAAATGATACAGGAATTGATAACGAGGTACAAAAGGTGACTCGTCGATTAACAAGAATCATAACTCCAGGTACATTAGTCGATGAGATATTTCTCAACGAACAAGAAAACAACTACCTGCTCTCTATTGATTTTCCTGAAAATGCCTTCAAGAGAGAAGCACTAATGGACCTTAAAATTGGACTTTCTTGGACCGATTTATCAGTTGGTTCAATCTTTGTGCAAGAAACAACATTGAAGGATTTGGTCTCAACTATCAACAGAGTCAAACCGAGTGAAATTTTGCTTGATGAAAAGCTTTTGGAACAAAAATTGGAGACTGGTGAATGGTATTCAGAGTTGGTGGAACTTAAAAGATATTTGAAAAAATATATAGCTTTACCATCTCATCATAAAACTATGGATTTATTTTTCCATATGTTTAGTTCCACCAAAAATACAATTGAAAATACATTTAATGACTTGTCCCAAAAAGAAACAGCTGCTTTGAGAAACATGTTGCAATATATAGAGGATCATCTTCCAGATTCACCAATAAATCTCCAGCTGCCAGTGAGACAACTTCCAGAGAACATTATGCAAATTGATTCTAGAACCAGTGATGCACTCGAACTGCATCAAACGTTCAAAGATGAGTCTCGTAAAGGATCGTTAATATCCAGCGTGAAGAGAACAGTCACTACTTCTGGATCCAGATTACTTTCTCAATGGATATCAGCTCCTTCTACGGATCTAAAAGAAATCAAGACTCGTCAAACACTGGTTACTCTATTTTATAAAAACACGATGCTAAGAACGAACGTCATTTCCAAGTTGAGCGAAGTACATGACATTAGCAGGTTTGTTCAGCGCTTTGCTTTAGGCAGGGGAACTGCATTAGAACTTGTCTACCTTGCCCATACAATCACTGTTGTTGATAAATTACAATCAATTTTACAAGAAGAGGCTAAACGGTCAAAAGCCAGTGCAAAAGTTTTAGAACGGTTTGTCGAAAAGTTTGACTCGTTGATCGATATGAGTCAGGTAATACTGGATGATCTTGATGAGGATGCTTTGCTACAGTCTATAAGAGAAGAGAAGGAAGAGTTGGAAAAAGAACTCGCCCCTCAGTCACAGCAACTGCAAAAAGATGAAACTGATGCTAAACACTTTGCATGGACTGTTAGACCACAGGCTTCGAAAGCTCTTTCAAATTTGCATAAGCTACATAATCAGCTGCGTGAGGAAAAAGATTCACTTCTTATACATTTGCAAAATATTTTAGAAAAGGAACTCAATTACAAGTCAGTAGAATTTAAGTTCAGTCCTTCTTTGGGCTATCAATTGTATTTACGGGTCAAGAGCACAACAGATGAAACAAGACTGAAGGAACTTTTACCTGGAGCTACGATTTCTCAAAAGAGCACCACTACAAGGTGGGTCAATTATCCTACTTGGTCAAACTTGGGATCTAAAATTGACTCTCTGAATTATAAAATCAAATCTGAAGAGGAAAACGTCATCCGAAAATTGAAGAAAGGAGTTGTTCATCAAAGTGTTCCTTTAAGAAAAATAGCGAACTTGTTAGACAGCTTAGATGTCACCAGCTCTTTTGCAGTACTGTCACATGAACGCAACTTAGTGTGTCCAGAGGTAGACGACTCACTGGATTTGGAAATATCAGGAGGGAGACATTTGGTGGTTGAGGAGGGTTTGAAGCAAAACCTGAAAAATTTCACTTCTAATGATTTTAACACTGGAACAAATAACAAAATGTGGGTTATATCAGGTCCTAATATGGGTGGTAAATCAACTTTCCTACGCCAAAATGCAATCATTGTTATACTTGCTCAGATAGGATGTTATGTACCTGCTGATAGCGCAAGAGTTGGTATTGTAGATAAAATCTTCAGTCGTGTTGGTGCAGCAGATGACTTGTATAATGAGATGAGTACGTTTATGGTAGAAATGATTGAAACCAGCTATATTTTGAAAGGTGCTACTGAGCGTTCTTTGGCGGTTTTGGATGAAGTTGGCCGTGGAACAAGTGGGCGTGAAGGTTTGGCAATTGCTTTTGCAACGCTAGAATACATGTTGAAGGTCAACAAATGCAGAGGTTTATTTGCAACACATTTTGCACAGGAGTTATATGGATTGTTGAAGGACAATGATTCGCTGAATGGCATCTCGTTCAAACAAACTAAAATCAGTCACTTCAACAGAAAATTATTACTAGACCATGTTTTAGTCGATGGGATTTCAGCGAAATCGTACGCTATTAATGTTGCTGAGATGGCTGGGTTCCCTAAGGAGGCATTGATAGCAGCAGAATCTGCTCTCCAAAAACTTGAATAGCATTTTTCTTGTTTCCTGAAAGGTTTCAAGATGTATATAGAAAAAAAAAACGAATTCTTTAACAATTTACTCTACTTGTCCTGTAAATACCAGATTATTCATTATTATTGTTTGGCTTCGTTGTGGATCCATCTTGTTGATTTATATTTGGTGTCTGAACTTGGTTATTTTGGTTCTGAGTTCCATTTTGAGAAACCTGCTGTTGAGCTTGGATCCCTTGCTGTGCGGCATACATCTGCTGAAACATCATTTGTTGCATTTGTTGTACCTGGTAGAACTGTTGCCATTGCTGTGGATTCATATTGGGAGCGAACCCAGGTACTGGAGCAGAGTTGGGATATACTGGTGGAAATGGTGATTGCATCATTTGTGGAGGAGGCTGAAACATTGGAACTTGATATTGGTGATTCGAGAATCTACCTGGCTGTGTAATCTGCTCACGCTGGGATCTGGATTGATATCCTAACGATGAAGACGACAGCATTTGTTGTTGTTGTTGTTGTTGTTGTTGTTGTTGTTGTTGTCTGTATTGGTAATTATCCGAATGGTTATGTATTTTTGGATGTTTATGTTCATGCTGTCTATTGCTCTGACTTTTCGTGACTGTAGTCTCTTCCTGCGGTTTACCATCCTTATTCTTTCTGTTTCTCTTTTTTTTGTTTTTCGATTTTTTGGATTCCATTTCCTTTTCATCGTCTGAAAACTCCTGTTCTGCTTCTGGAACTTCTTCATCATTCCAGTTACTGGCATCGCTACCTTTAATCGTCTTTATAGAGTCTGTATACTCAAAATTTGACTTTGGAACGACGTAAAATACTTTTTTGTCCTTAGGAGTATTTACTTTTGCAAGCTCATTGTCTGTGTTGTACTTAACTCTGTACAATGGGTGCGCAAGAGGACCAAAAATTTCAAATAAGTAGCCTAGTGGAGTTCTATCCTCGAAGCATAACACAGAACCTTCTTTAAGGAATCTGAATTCTCCTGACAGGTTACCTTTTATTATGATGCTTCTGTCGACAATCCCAGTCACCGTCCCAATTTCCTCAATCGGCTCAGACTGGTCAATTTTGAAATCTTCAGGTAGCATTGGAGCCAGCTCATCAACCACTTCATTCTTGGATACAATTGGTTCGCCATTTGTACCATCTTCTTCGGCATCGCTATTTCCTACTTCATCTTCGTCCTCTTGCATCTCATCATCAGAGCTTGGAGACATATCAGATTCTGATGATGATTCTGATGATGAGTCTCCTTCACTTGAACTATTGTCTGAACTTTTATCTTTTCCTTTTGATTCGGCCTCCTTTAAAATATTTTCCAAAAAATCAGATTCCTGATCTTCTTGAAGTTTATCCGGTTCAGCTTCCTGCACAGGTTCTGATTTAATGGCCTGGCTCTCAGCTTTAGCATCCATACCTCCTGACAAACTACTACCGATTTCCTCAGAACTTTCTTTAGACTCTGGTATCGACAGTGCGGCAGTCATATCACTTTCCTCAATGCCCTGGACCTTAGTTTTTAGATTGTTGTCTTTAGGTTCTTGATCAACATCAACAGTTGACTCACTAGCAACTTTATTGGACTCTATACCTGACCCAGAAATTTCCAATACAGGGTATGATTGTGCGCCATTAAGATCCTCCTGAGACATTTTGCACTTGGTGGAACGTTTGAAGATATCAAACCTTCAAGTATTTAAATAGCATATGTATATAATAATTTTTTTTTATGATTTACTATATACACGTGGTCATCTGACAGAGCTCAAGCGGATTTTCAAAAAGAATTAATATTTAACTTATATGCCATCACCACAACAAATTAGTAAACTACTTAAAGACAATTAGGCTGAGGTTTTATGAACGTTTAATTTGATTGTGCATATTTAGTCTAACAAAATGTTGAATTGTTGGGAAAGTGAACCTTCTCTGCTCAAAAAGATTGAAACTGGTAGTTTGGGACCATCAGATGCTCTGTTCAGCGGAAAGAGATGAAGCTGGGACCTTCTTCAAATCCATTGATTCCTAACATGGCCGATGGACTCATTTTGGCAAATTCTTCATGGAAATGGCTGGTATTCTTCTCTGCTTCTAACTTGTTTTTCATGAGCATAAAGTCATGTTCATAGTCTTCGTGTGATATAGTTCCAAACGTTTTAATGGAGGGCGAAAGAAGTTGTGTGAAGTGAGGTTTTTCTTGGACCGAGTTATAATGCATTTGTGAATCAAACAAGTTCACTAGCTCCGCTGAATCTTCAAAATCAAAGTTGTCTCGATCGTTACTCTGTGCATCATTTTCATCATACGCTGATCTACTCGGTGTTAGCATTAAGCCTAGATTCTGGATATTGGCTTCCCTGCTATTAGGTTCCTTGGTCATCTCGCTATTGTCTTGCGTTAAAATGTTTTTATCATCAGATCTTTTAACCAAAACTTCTCTTTTCTTGTGTTTTGGTGTTTTGAGATGATCACTTGAGCGCACTTTTATTTTACGTTCTTTTGGTTCTTTTGGTGTCTTTGAAACTTTTTGCTCTTTAGGTTCTTTTGTGATGCTCTTGGTTCTCTTTAATGGCGTCGTCTCACTTTGATCTGGTTTTGGCTTTGGTTTTCTCCCCCTTTTTTTCTTTGGTTTGAATGGGATAGAAGGGCTAAATTCCAAGTCTTCTGTTGCCATTTTCAAAATTTGATATGTTGCAAAATCATCAAGACTTTCCAATGGTGTATTTTGTGAAGAATTGTCTGTTTCAAATTGTTCACTTTCTGTGCCTTGGTAGTTTGATGGTGATCTGCCTCTGACAATCAATGGAGGCGTTTCTGTGTATGCCAAGGGGATCCAGTCACCAATATCGGTGAAGCCAACTAGCTCTACAAAGAGCTTGAATCTTTTATTGTTTAAACTAGGTTTTTTATAATTGATTGAAGAAGAGAACTGAATTCTTTCATAACGTGCCACCTTGATGATCTTGTCGGTTGGGTAATTTTGCAAGCCCTTGATGTTTGAAGGCTCAATTTCATGGTCGTCTCTATCGAAAAAGAAGATTCTATTCAATTTAGCGATTTTAGATGTGTTTCTCACATTTGCAGCTTCTCTGATGATGTTATGATCAGGGAGATTACTTGGAACAGCTGGGTGTATTGGTGGTTCAAATTGAGGTCCTCTATCCCTTTTCGCAGTATGTTGAATCAAAACAACGCTGCTATCATCGTCAGCACATTTTGAAGATAAGCGAATACCAAAGTAGTTTATCTTTTTTCTTTGTCCTGTCTGTGGATCAATTGTGTGAAAAAAATCAGCAGCAAATCTCAGAAAAGATACCCCTTCAAAACAAAAGGAACTGACTAATGTGAAGTAATTTCTTTTATACCCAACCCATTCTTCATCAATCCTCTCAAATCCTCTATCAATTCTTGGTGTCAAAATTGGTTTGATCTCTTCACCTTTGGAATCTAGTATGACATTTTGGATCACAGTGAGAGCGAATTGTGGGCCAATTTTGAACTGCAAACTCGATCTTGGTGCTAGCTTTCTTTTAGCGCTGCATAACGAGGATTGGAAACTGGTCCTTCTTGAGTCTTGTTTAGGCGTTTCGGTCATCATTAAATCTCAGAACACAAAATTGGACCTGTATATGTGAATGTTCTTCATCGTTAATCGGGATACTAAAACATTGGTTTTGAGAGATCAAATGGATGTATGATTCGATCAAATGTACCACAAACACAATGTGAAGTGCTCATATCTGTGAAAATAGCATCCAAATGTCATCTCTCCTTGGGTTATATCTGGTATCAAATCATACGTTATGATTCTATGGACTTTTAGTAGGATTGGTTCCTCAAGTCAGCTTGAAGGAATATGACTGGCGCTCTTACTTTCTTCTTTTTACCAGTGCACCTCTTACTCGATCAAAGAGAAATATCCGTTGAATCGAGTAGTGTAGTGGCTACCCGCTAGCGAACTGAAGTACACAAAAAGGATTTAATTAATACTGATATAAAATTTTGCGTATACCCTTCAAATGTAAACACTGCACTAACCAATTCTTTGATAACTTGCATCGAGGACAACGATGCCTTTACAATACACATACAGGGGCCCTATGTATCTTTTATCGAGTGACTTCCGGGATTCCATCATGATCCTCTTATATCACGTAGATTATTTCTGAATTACGGATCACTCACTTCTCTGTCATTCATTATTCAACCTCCATTGAACAATTTTGACACCAAAAACAGGACCATATCCGGAACTCAGCTCATCGCCCTCGGAGTAGGAAAATTTTTTTTGTACGTGCTTGACAGAATATATATCATCAAGTATATATTTCAAATCTTAACACATTTAACTCTATCTGGTTTGGGTTGTGAACCTTCTTGGTAAATTAGAATTGACTTATCTCAAATGGGTAAGAAGGCTATTGATTCCAGAATCCCGGCTCTGATTCGTAATGGTGTTCAAGAGAAACAACGTAGTTTCTTCATCATCGTGGGTGATAAAGCCCGTAATCAGTTGCCAAATTTGCACTATTTGATGATGTCTGCTGACTTGAAAATGAATAAATCTGTATTATGGGCTTATAAAAACAAGCTTCTAGGCTTTACATCACACAGAAAGAAAAGAGAGGCGAAGATAAAAAAAGATATCAAAAGAGGTATTAGAGAGGCTAACGAACAAGATCCATTCGAATCATTCATTTCAAATCAAAATATAAGATATGTCTACTATAAAGAAACAGAGAAGATTTTAGGTAATACTTACGGGATGTGTATCTTGCAAGATTTTGAAGCCCTTACTCCAAACCTTCTAGCTAGAACCATCGAAACAGTTGAAGGTGGTGGTATCGTTGTTCTCTTATTGAAATCAATGACATCTTTGAAACAATTATATACCATGTCAATGGATATTCACTCCCGTTATAGAACAGAAGCACATAATGACGTTGTTGCAAGATTCAATGAAAGATTTATTCTATCCCTAGGTTCCTGTGAAAATTGTTTGGTTGTTGATGATGAACTCAATGTTCTTCCTTTATCCGGTGGTAAACATGTTAAGGCTCTTCCACCAAAGGATGAGGATGAACTTACACCTAAAGCCCAGGAGTTAAAAGAACTTAAAACGTCATTAGAGGATGTTCAACCTGCTGGAGCATTGGTGTCTCTAGCGAAAACAGTTAATCAAGCACAGGCTATTTTGACCTTTGTTGATGCTATATCAGAAAAGACTTTAAGATCCACTGTTGCGCTTACTGCTGGTAGAGGTAGAGGTAAGTCTGCAGCTCTTGGTATTGCCATTTCAGCAGCTGTATCACACGGATACTCAAATATATTTGTTACCTCTCCTTCACCTGAAAATTTGAAAACTTTGTTCGAGTTCATTTTCAAAGGTTTTGATTCATTAGGTTACCAAGAGCATTTAGATTATGATATTATTCAATCAACAAACCCATCTTTTAATAAAGCCATTGTCAGAGTGGATATCAAAAGAGATCATAGACAAACTATTCAATATATTTCTCCAACAGATTCACATGTTTTGGGGCAAGCTGAATTAGTTATTATTGATGAAGCTGCTGCTATTCCATTACCAGTTGTTAAGAACCTTTTAGGTCCATATTTGGTCTTCATGGCGTCAACCATCAATGGTTATGAAGGTACAGGTAGATCATTGTCTTTGAAATTGATCCAACAATTACGTGAGCAATCAGTTACTGATGGTAGAAACAATGAAACTACTGTTGTTTCAAGGGACAGTAAAAATAACAGCGAACCAGAGGTATTAGGTCGTTCTTTGCGTGAGGTTTCCTTAGATGAACCAATCAGATATGCCCCAGGTGATCCCGTTGAAAAATGGTTGAACAAGTTATTATGCTTAGACGTTTCTCTAACAAAAAACTTCAAGTTCGCTACTAGAGGTACTCCACATCCTTCACAATGTAATTTATTTATTGTGAATAGAGATACATTATTTTCATACCATCCAGTGTCTGAAAACTTTTTGCAGAAAATGATGGCACTTTATGTTGCTTCTCATTACAAGAATTCTCCAAATGATTTACAGTTAATGAGTGATGCCCCTGCTCATGAACTTTTTGTTTTGTTACCACCAATTGATGAAAGTAGTGGCAGAATTCCAGATCCTCTTTGTGTTGTACAAATTGCTCTTGAAGGTGAAATATCAAAAGAAAGCGTTCGTAATAGTTTAAGTCGTGGTCAAAGAGCAGGTGGTGATTTAATTCCATGGTTAATTTCACAACAATTTCAGGATGAAGATTTTGCAAGTCTAAGTGGTGCTCGTGTTGTTAGAATTGCAACAAACCCAGACTATGCTAGTATGGGTTATGGATCTAGAGCGTTGGAATTAATAAGAGATTACTTTGAAGGTAAATTCACCGATATTTCAGAAGGTACAAAACTCAAGGAACATGTTGTCAAAAGAGTAGGTGATAAGGAATTGGAAAATACCAACTTGTTCAAAGATGACGTCAAGTTAAGAGATGCTAAAACTTTACCACCATTGTTATTAAAACTTTCTGAAAAGTCACCACATTATCTAGATTATCTTGGTGTATCTTATGGACTTACTCCAGCACTTCATAAGTTTTGGAAAAATAACAAATTTGCGCCTGTCTATTTGCGTCAAACAGCAAATGATTTGACCGGTGAACATACCTGTGTTATGGTTAGTTCCTTAGAAGGTAGAGAAAACCAATGGCTCTCTGAGTTTTGTAAGGACTTCCATAAAAGATTTTTGTCTCTTTTATCATATGATTTCAAGAAATTTACTTCTGTTCAAGCTTTAAATGTTATTGAAAGTGCTAAAGCAGTTGAATCTCAAGAAGTTGAGCAATTATCGAAGTCTGAGTTAGACAAATTATTTTCACCGTTTGACTTGAAAAGATTAGAATCTTATTCTAACAATTTATTAGATTATCATGTTATTGTTGATTTGCTACCAGGAATTTCAGCGTTATATTTTTCAGGTAAAATTGATGGCGTCAAACTTTCAAGTGTCCAAAATGCTATTCTTTTAGCTATTGGTTTACAACATAAGAGCATTGATGACATATCAAAAGAATTGAACTTGCCATCTAATCAAAGTATTGCCATGTTTTCGAAAATTATTAGAAAGATCTCAACTTTCTTTAGAGCTTTGTTGAGTAAATCGATTGAAGAAGAAATGCCAGAATATAAGGATGAAGCTGTTGCTGAGATTGATGGAACAGATGAGACTCCTATATTTGAAGCAATTGAGGAAACAATTGAGGACGAATTGAGTGGAGAGGGTAAAGAAGCCATCAAAGCTCTACGTGAAAAACAAAGAGAATTGATAAATTCTCTTAATTTAGAAAAGTATAATATTGATGATGATGCAGTGGAGATTAATGAAAAAGACCTAGCCAAAGGTGCTGCAAGTGGTAAAGTTGTTGCCTTGAAGAGTAAACATAAGAGAAAGCAAGAGAGTGCAGAAGATGTCTACAAGGAAGAGATGGGTTCATTGAAGAAGTCCAAAAAGAGTAAATCCAAAAAATAAGGAAACATAATTCTCGTGTATATTTAAGTCATTTTTTTCAAAGCTGTTGTAGTTGTGTTTTCAAAGAGTTTAAGCTCCATACAACCACTTTTTCCAGCGATGAGTCTTTGTTGTTTGCAAAACTCAAAATTTTCAAATCCTTAACTTTAGATGTGTCTAAATCCATTTCCACGTTTCCATCTTGAAAGAGATGCTTATGAGACTTTGCATAGGCAGGATAAACCATTTTGTCAAAATAACCAGGTGGATCTACCCAAAATGTTTCCTGTGTTTGATATCCTGCTCTATTCTCCCGTCTATATTTCAGTGTTTCATAAGAGGCTCTCAAGAATATTCTAACATCAAATAGCTTTATTATTTCTGGCTCATGAAATAACATGAAGCCATCAATTATAAATAATTCCAACTTGTTCTCATTCAGAACATCAATAATGTTTGATTTAATTTCTGACAAGATATTCTGTGGTAAATCAATATCAGCAGAATCTTTAGTATCACTATTGTATCTATTAGCATAGGATGCTGTATCTGGTGAAAGTGAGCAGTTGGCTTTGATATATTCTAGCTCCTTTTTGAAATCGTGGAAGTTTATCGCTTCTGGACAGTCCCAGTTCGCTTCTCCCGATTCAGGATCAATGGGTATATCTTTATCATTCTTGATTAAAATTTGTTAACACAAAAAACTTCTTTTAGGAACTTATATATAACTCACTTTGTAGAAATCATCTTGATGCAACAACGTTGAACCTGGAATAACTTTATGTAGAATCTTTGCAACGGTCTAAAATTGTATGAGTAAGCTGGTCCAAACTAACAGAATCCACACATACCGTTTTCCCACTTGATGAGGCTCCACCCACAGCTACCAGTACCGGCCTTTTCGTCATTTAGTTGATATCCATTTAATCAGGTTCTATATAGTGTAAAAGGTCAGACCTAAATTTATGATAACGTAATTCGCGGAAAATCTGATTTTATAAATCTTTGATAAAACAATTTCTCTATCTTAAAACCACTATTAATTCAAAACAAGAGACACCATGTCGGACCCTATTAATGCTAATCCAACGATTCTAGATGATAGATCTCTTCCTACTAGAATAGAAGATGAGACTAAACCACCACAGTACGGGCTGAACCAACAGCTAACGGGTCTTTTGGATCTTTCTCTCATTAATAATGACGAGAAATTTGACCAGACATCAGTACACACAACTCCCAGTCTTGAAAGTGACAGTGAATCACTTTTAGATGATTCTAGTGAAGAAGAGGACCCCTTTGATGCACAGGAAATATTTGATTTGGTTGCGCATATTTCAGATCCAGAACATCCTTTGACCTTGGGTCAACTTGCAGTTGTTAATTTACCAGACATTAAAGTTATAGATACAGGGAACAAATCCCAGATGGCTGAAGTTATTATAAGGATAACTCCAACTATTACACATTGTTCTTTGGCTACGTTGATTGGGCTAGGTATCAGAGTCAGACTAGAGAGATGTCTTCCTTCGAGGTTCAGAATTACAATCTTGTTGAAAGAAGGCAGTCATCAGAGTGAGAATCAAGTCAATAAACAACTGAATGACAAGGAAAGAGTCGCTGCTGCCTGTGAAAATGAACAGTTGTTGTCTGTGATATCCAAGATGTTAGCAACTTGTAAATAGAATTTTGTTGCTGAACTGGTGGATTATTTTCCGTCTTTTCCAATCAAATGCTTTCCAATCCTTATTTATAAACAATCATTTGCTTTTCATAGAACCTCTTTGTAGCTGATGTATAAGATATGTAGCTGTTGTACCTGATTATTAGTTTTGAATATTTTACTAGCCCATGTGGAAAAAAAAAAAAATCAAGATTTTTTTTAAAGAGACACAATATTGGATTTCATGTTGAAGCAATTGTTGCTTTGAGTAACTATTTACAACTCAATTGGAAAAGTTCAACTTCATATTATAGACGTTAATTTATTAAAAATAGATGCTATGGGGTTCTTCATTCCGCATTCCACTTTAGCGAACTTGAAAGAGTATAAGTAAGTTGATTTCAATAACAAATTTGACATGATCTAACAGTTATAGATATCAAGGTGAAGATAAGTCAATTGTTTCAAAGTACGTCTTGAAACCCTTTTGGTATAAGTTTGTGAAAATATTCCCACTATGGATGGCGTAAGTATTGTTCAATTGTTGAATGATGTTGAATGGCTCTAACATTTCCAACAAGCCCAAATGTTGTGACACTTTTAGGTTTTTGCTTTATTTTAGTCAATTTACTTACAGTTTTCTATTATGATCCATATTTGTTGAGTGATCAACCTCGTTGGACTTATTTTACATATGGGATTGGATTATTCTTGTATCAAACTTTTGATGCTTGTGACGGAACACACGCGTAAGTTGGATTTTTAAATATTCTCTTGATTTAAGTTATTAACTATTTTAGTCGTCGTACTGGTCAAAGTGGTCCATTAGGTGAATTGTTTGATCATTGTGTTGATGCTATCAATACAACCTTATCTGTGATCATATTTTCTTCAGTAGCTGGGTTTGGTTATTCATGGCTACTAATTGTTTCTCAATTTGCAACTTTAGGAAATTTTTATCTCAGTACATGGGAAGAATATCATACTCATAAATTATTTTTGTCAGAATTTTCTGGTCCTGTTGAAGGTATCTTGTCTGTGATTTTTCTATTCTTTTTAACTGGTATTTATGGAGCTGATCTTTGGAAATTGGAATTTTTTGAAGTTAATCTATCATTCTTGGGGTTAGCTTCAGATTTCAAATTTACATTTACAACTGGTTACATTGTTTTTGGTGCTATTGGGCTTTATTTTAATATTGAAAGTGCAAGAAGAAATGTAGCTGATCATTATAAAAATTCAAAGGCATATCAGAAATCATTGAAAGGATTATTACCTTTTTTCTTTTATTACATTTCAGTATTTTCATGGTTAGCTTATAACCCAATTATTATTGAAAAATACTGTCTACCATTTGTTTTAACTATTGGGTTAACTTTAGCATTTAGTGTGGGCAGAATTATTATCGGTCATTTAACTTTACAAAAATTTCCAATGTTGACACCATCAATTTTCATTCCATTTGTTGAATTTCTCATTTTCAGCTTGTTAACTTGGTTAGGTTATAGTCCTGATTCAATCACTGGTGATTTGATCTGGGCAGGATTTGGATTAAGTCTTGGATTTTATTCATTATTTGTGCTTGAAATTATCTATGAAATAACCACATACTTGGATATTTATGCTTTAAGCATTAAACATCCAAAGACTGCATAGAGAAATATATACAATTACAGTACATATATATATAAACAGATAAAATTTATCATTGATTAAACTTATAGAAAAACAAGATTATGTACAAAAGTCATTTATTTCATGCTGATCCAAAATCATTACACATACCAGTCATTTGTGATTCATAACTTAGTTGGCAGCAGCTGGAGCAGCTGGTTGCTGTTCAGTACCTGAAGCCAAAATATCATTAGCACCTTGTTGTAATTTGAATTCTTTCTCTAGTTCCATCAATTGTTGTTCAGCCAAAATTGATAATGATAATGGAACACCTAATAATAAAGCACTAGTAGTTAAGATCCATGTTAAATTACCAGCTTTTGAGACACCAGAGTAAACTGTAGAATATGTTGATGAAACAAAGTTTGAAACCAATGTTCTTTGTTTTGGTGGAATGATATCCTTCAAGGCAATGATTCTATCATACACTGTTTCGTCTTCATCAAAGTCGTCATCGGAATCTGAGTCTGATTCTGTGTCATAAGCATCAGCAGCAGCAGCAGCTTCTTTGGCCTCACTGGCTCTTTGTTGTTCGAAAATAGCTTCTTGTTCGTCTTCAACTTGAGTTAATTTAACCATCTTTATGTATTTAGTTTACTTCAATAAAACAATCTCAAGATTATCAATTGCTTCCAACAAGTAGCTATTCCATATATATTTTTCGCTTTCGATGTGGGAATCAACGAAAAAAAAAAAACGCATTCGAGGGGGGTCGCCCTATTGCTGACACGTGACTGGAATACGCGAATGGGTTTTGTATAGAAATATACTATAATATATAGTCTTTGTGTTTTAATCATCAATGATAATTTGATAGATCAAATGATATGCTTGCTCAATTTAAAAGTTATTATGGAGTATCGAATAAAATTAGCTAATAATTGCTTACATGAGTTCAATCATTAAAAAATTGGTGTCAACCCCTACCAGATCAGTCAATAATGATTATGATATACAACTTGATCTTTCCTATATTACAAAAAGGCTCTTAGTATGTTCAGGTCCAGTTAGCAAATATCCAAAAACATTTTATCGAAACTCACTTAATGATTTGACCACTTTTTTGAAGATAAACCATAAAGATAACTGGTGTATGTGGAACTTTAAGTCAGAAGATTTGGATGATTATTCCTTTTCAGATAAATCATTAAGAAACAAATTATATCATTTTCCATGGCCAGATCACGAGGCTCCTCCATTTCAACTAATAATAGATGCCTTGGAGTCCATTGGTCATCATTTGAGAAAAAACCCTCACAATGTAGCAGTTATACATTGTAAAATGGGTAAAGGAAGATCTGGTTTAATTACAGTGGCATATTTGATGATTTATCTTGATATGCCAATGGAAAAAGCTTGCCAATTATTTACTGAAAAAAGAATGCATAACGGGTTTGGAGAAGGTGTCTCTATTCAATCACAATTAAGGTATGTCTCTTACTGCACGCTATATAAAAGCCTCTCATTATATGCTCCTCAATTTTCCACTATAATTGATCATATACGGGTTTTAGGTCCATTCGATATGAAATTGAAGTTCGAAATTTCTGGATATATGGGGGATGTAACCAAGACTTTTTGTGAACTTGATGACTCGAATGTGATTCTTAAAAAGAATGAATGTTACATCTATGGTGTTGGGCAAGCAATTCCATGTCGAGATGTAAAGATAACTATAGGTGCAACCGAGTGTCTGCTTGTATATAACTCTGTGTCACTATGGTTTAATACATATTGGGAGCTACTTATAGGTGGTGTTGAAGAAGAGAAGTTCAAGAAGCATATAATAAGATTTAGTTGGGAGCAAGTGGATGGGTTCAAAGGGACAAGTTTAAAAGGAAATAGATTATTTGACTTTATAGAAATTTATTTGACTTTGATATGATTCATTCTCTTAAAAGATGTTTGTAAACTAATTATCCACCCTTTTGTTCACTTTCAAATTTTCGCCAAACACCGTCAACAATTTTCTTCACCAATTTTATGGCATCACTCTCTTCTGTATCCTTGTCTGGCAATATAGACTTTACTGCATCTATTCCATATGGTGGATCAATCTGTACTTCATCCAAAATCACAATAGCGACGCCTTTCCATCTAACATTAGGCATTGTCTTGTAGACAGCATTGAAGATGGCCTGTCCCTCTTTGGTAGCCTTCTCATTTTGGGTTCTTTTGCTCAATTCAGCAGCATCTGTATTTCTCTTAATTATTTGAGGTATCTGAGTAGAATCAATTTCCAATATTTTGGCAACTTTTTTACTATCGATATCTTTTGATAATACCTCTAACGATTTGATGTTTGAAGTTCGGAGAACTTTGTAATTGTAAGATGCACCAACTGCCGTTTGATGAGGTATTTGAATTATCAGAGAGCTTGGCTGAATATTATAGGAGTGAATTGTACCAACAGTCTCCATATCCAAGATATTTAGGACCTTGACTCTATATAATGAGGTTAGTGATAGATGTGGAAACAAAACTAAATTCCACTTACTCCAAGCCTAAAATGCTTTCTAGTTTATTCGAAACATTTCCGTCACTCATCCTCACAAGGTGGAACAATCACAACTTCAAGGAGATATACACGTTCAATGATTTGATGTTTTGGGCGGCTTTTGTTGTTGTTGTATAGTAATTTATGTGTGGATAAATTTCGAGGCGTGGTGGTGATGATGTTTGGATGTCCGTTTGAATAACTAACTAGTAGTACGTAGAACAGAAACACCTAATTCACTCAAATCAAACTGACTAACCATTTCCAATGCTAATATGCACCCTACCAGAGAACCAGAGCACTTTGATAAGGATGGCCTTGTCGAACTTGGTGTGCTTCCCAATGAAATGAGATCACCCAAAAGCTTTGAGGGAACCAATGAGATATCAGAGATGCTTGGATCCATTATGCTTCATGAGAAAGATTCTTTGGGAAACCAGGATGAGGAAGATGATGATGATATCGATCAGCTTAGTATTGATGAGGTTGACCAAGTTAGGGTGGATTCATTGGACAACAATCTTGCTGTCGATGAAGAGTTTCAACATTCTTTAAACGAAAGAGCTAACCAGTTTAGTTCAACTAGTGAAGGTGATAGTATCAACACAAACTCATTTCCATCAATTCCAAGACCAAAAGTAGAATATCAGTACAAAGATGATTTCCAATTGCATCAGGAATTGTCTGAATGGTTTACAACAAATGAACTTACTAAATTGAATGTCTTCAGAAAAATTTACGAAAGCATTTTCAGACATACTGATTTTTGTTATCTAAGTGATGATAAAAAACTAAATATCATTTCTTCTTTAAAAGATCAGCTTTTGAGTCCTCAACAATCTGTCCATGCATTGAGTTGTTTGGTGTATATATCCTTGGGTGCCTACGGTAATCATAGGAAGTATGAGGAACATGTTTCCAATGTTCAGAAAAACAATGGTTTACTTGCAAAAAGTCATGTAATTCCAATATTAATCAAAATTTTACAAGAAAGCTTTGAAAAAGTTAAAAATGTGAAAAATAATGTTTCTTACAACTCAAATGTTTTATTTATGAGTTCAACAATTCTTTATTTTATTATATGCACTCATATTGAAGATTCAAATACTGTTAGTCTAAAAATTGTTACTACACAATTGGATAAAGAAGATTTTTTGTGCATTTTAGCAAAATGCATTGACGATTGGAGATGGAATAGTATTGTGAGCTTAAGAATAAGGAATATAATTGGGTTGTTTGCTAAGGCATTCTGTCTTTTAGTGGGTAACTTTGCAGATCGAAATAAAACCAAAAAATTAGTATACGATAAGCTGGGTATAAAGAAAGAAACTGATCCAAGCAAATTAACAACAACTCCATTGGATTACTATGTTTTCAGAGAAGATCTGCTAGCTAGATATCCAACATCTATACCACCACCTTCAACATTCCCGGAGAATTTTGAAAACACAGCATCTCTATCACAATTTATTAATACACCAAGAACTTTGGAAACTTCAAAAGCAAATTCATCGTTACCTGTTCCATCGGTTCATATTTCTACCCCAGCCCCATCGCCACCATCCACTCCTGTCACTAAAACAAATAAGGTAAAAAGATCCTATCAAACAAACCAAAGTTATCCTTTCATTTATCCTTCTAATTCCCCTACAAATGATATCCCAAAGAGTATAGAAGAAGCTTCAGAGCTTTGTGCTTCAAGAGTACAAGAAAAGTTGAGCTTGATGCAACTTTGGGATGAACGAGAAAATTTTATGCAACAAGAAAGAGGTTGGACCGATGCTGTCCATGAATCAAAAAAATTTGATGATTATTCTGATCTTTTGGGAAATCAAGTAGTTTCACTCTCAAGGGTGGAAAAGTTCTATGCAAAATCTTTGCCTTATCTATCATCATTGACACATGTTTTACTTCAAGTTGTTGTGAGTGCACAAGAAAATAATCAAGTTTTAGATACGGAAATTAAAGATGCTATCAATCACAAAGATTTGGAAATGATGATTTCCAAAGAAATAGCGTTAAAGAATGCAACATATATACTCATTTTATTGTTAAAGTGGTTTAAAGTTGGTCATATCCTCAAATTCGAGCATCTAAGCACTCTAATCTATGATTCAAACTATTTTACAATTATGATCCAATACTTGAAATTGATTGGCGAATCAATACACCAACGAATAACTAATGAAACACTTTGTCAATTCCAAAATCAATTTTGGACTAAATGTTCAGCCTTTTCAATAGTCAGCTATGATATACCAGGCCAAAACTCCATAATTGATCAAACTTTTTGCTTTAATTTGACAAGCATATTAACCATTGGATCTCTCATTTGTCATAAGAAAACGCAAAGGATAATCTCTCTTTCGGAAAAAGATCCTGCTCGTCTGTTCAAACGGTTTTTCTTAATGATAAACAGTTCTTTGTGGAAGCCTATACTTAAGATGATTAAGGAAATTACACCATTCAATGGCCGGAAATGGAAATCATATAACATGGACTTAATATCTATGGTTTATTTGCACATGAAACCTCAACTTAGGGAAAACTGGTTATCAGGCCGTGATCTTGATGGAGAACTAAAGGATGCCTATGGACAAGAAATTGCACTCAGAGCACTTATCCAGTTTTATAATGTGAGACGTTATAGTATTGATATGAAGAAAATGGGTTACGAGAAACGTGAAGGTGACTTCTTTACGAGAGAGATGGAATTAATTGCTTTCTGATTGATAATAACATTTTTATTTCCTAATTAGGAAGTCTAGTTTTTTTGTTTACATTTTAGAAAAAAAACGACATATAAACAACTTGCATAATTGTATTTTCGCGTGTAGGACCAATAACTTGATTTATCCTTGAACCAACGCAAAGCGTGTCAATGTCAACTGATAATTTACAGCTTCTTAGGATATATACCAATCGTCTTGTTAAAGCATTGGTGCCTCAAGATTTGGGATCTGACTATATTGAAACCATTTACCGCGAGCTTATTGAATTTATTGAAAACAGCCATCAGGATAACTGGTATGAACTTGAACGAGTATTGGAGGATTTTAAAAACAAGCTCATTACATCTGGAAACTTTAGATCTTGGGATAAGTTCCGTGAAGCAGTCGAAGTTTTAATTGAGTTGAAAGATCCTGAATCAATCGCAAGATATTTGATGTTTCTTGATGCACTTAAACAAAAAGATCAAGCCAAAAATATTACAAAAATGGGAAGAGTTACTAGTGCGTATGCTCATTTGAGTGATGGTGACAGTATAGCAGGTCAAACTGAGAATAGATCTACCACTGGAAGCTTTCATGGTTTAAATGGTGCAGGTGATTCGTTCGAGAATATAAATTTTGACAAAATCTCTGATAGACGGTCTCTATATTCAGCTGCTCAAAACAGGGGCCATCAGGATTCTAGAAATTATTCTTTAAACGATATCATAATTCCATATTTCGAGAATCATGTTAAAGAAGACGATATCATGAAATATATTTCATTCACTTTAGTTGGAACAACTTCAAATCTCTTTCCTTTAATTGATGGTCAGCTTTTGATTCCGGATATGTTGAGTAATAGTGAAAGTGGGCTACTTCACGTTATTTTGGAATGTGGTCTTAGTTATCAGAATTTACATAAATTAAGTGAAAATTTCAAGTCTAAGCGCACCTCTTCTGCAATCAAAAATGCTATAATGAGTTACATTTTTGATGAACTTACAGAGTATATGAGACTCGTCAACACGCTATCCACCAAAAGAACATTTTCCTTAAGATCATTGCTAGCTGATTTAACAGACTACATTGTGAAGTTCAGGTTTTTCCATTATCTAACTAAGAAAATAGAAAACAATACAGGTGATAAAATGCTTTCAATCTTATACAGCTATCATAATTATGGAGATGTTATCATTAAAGAATCTGCAGTCAATATGTTAAAATATTCACTCGAACCATTCTCAAATTGTCTTAAATCTTGGTTGTTGCATGGAGAATTGAAAGATAATTCTGATGAATTTTTTATTGTCAACAGTAGTGGTGGTGGTTTTGATGGGAAAACTATTGCAATAAAGTATATGAAAGATAGAGTACCAATTTTTTTCTCTGAAGATATAAGTCTCAAAGTTTACTTAATAGGTAAAACGAATATTTTTTTAAAGACATACTGCAAGGAATCAATATGGTGCAGTAATTTCTCAAGAAGATTCGGCGTTTTAATGAAAAGGCAAAACAAAACTCGCAATTCATTTTACAATGATTCAAATTTTCATAAACTGATCTCTGAATGCTATTTTGAAATAACAAACTACTTCACCCATGTCATATATAATAAATTTCAATTCATGGAAACAATAAGGGCTTTGAAAGATTATTTATTAATGGGAAGGGGTGATTTCATCCAACACATTATTCTTAATGGTGCTGAAATATTGAATGATCCTTCTAACTCTCTTTCTGGTCATCAATTGACTAAAATACTACGTGAAGCTGTGGTAAATACCACGGTGCGACATATGTTGAGTGTTCCAGAGCATAATAATGTGGTTAATAATTTAGATGCCAGGCTTCTTGAAATTGGACATGGTAACATTGGATGGGATGTCTTCACAATAGATTATCAACTCCATCCACCAATCAGTCTATTGTTGAACAACGAATCGAACCAAAACAAAAAGGATTACTTAAGGGTTTTCAATTATTTATGGAAATTTAAACGACTCGAGTCACTATTTACTGACGAGTGGAACAAGCAAAGATTGTTCAAAAAGCAAGGTCAAAAAGCTGCGCATGCTCCTTATCTCAAGAAAATGAATCGAATAAGGCTGATCCATAACTTCTTGAGTGGCTTCAGTCGTTCAATTGAAAGGTTTATTTTTACTGAAATTATTGACGATAAATATGAAGCCTTGGTGGATGAGCTTTCTCTGAAAAATGGGGTTGAAGAAGTCCCGGTATTGAAAACAGGAGGTGGCATGAAGATAGCTAAGGGCAAATTAAAACCTTCCCAGGAGTATCTCGACACGCTAAACAACGTACAATCTTCTTTCACCAAACTAACACATGGTTATAAAGAGCTGTCAATTGATGAACTTGAAAAACTTCATGCTGGATATTTGATATCCATTACAAAACATAAACTTATTAGTGGAACGAATCCTCAATCTAAAGGTAAAATTTCAAACAAATTCTATATAAACCAATTAAACATGTTGATCAATTTAGTGTTTAAGTTTGTTGTGACTGCTAAAGAGTTCAACTTAATGGTGGAAGAGAAAGAGACACTCTCAAGATTTGGCGAGGAGTTACAAGATAACGAAGATTTCGATATCAGAATTACAATCATATACAATAACATGTTAAAGATATTTAATGAGTTTAACCTGAATCTGAAAACATTTATAACAGATTTGACTAACGATGACGACCAAAGCTTAAGATGCTTAGGGATCACTTTGAATCAGTAATCCACTTTAATGTTTCATGCGCTGTCTGCTTTATTAATGTGTAGTAGTATCTTATATGCTTGTAATTTTTATTATAGAAGATCAACTGTCATAATTGTAAGGGCCGATTCAAATCCAGCTGTATTTTTCTGAATAGAGAAAAATGTAAACAAAGAATATTTGTGCTTAAAAAAATCAACACATTTGAAATAAAAGAGAAGCTTCTTCAACTACTGGATACCTCTAGAACTAACAACATCGTTAAAGCATTAGGCTATAAGTGATTTTAGTTCCATAAATGTCATTTGAAAATTGGAAGGAATATATTCAAACACCAGAAGGTGGATACGCCAAAGTTAATAACAGCGCAACTCCCTCAAGATTAAAATCTCTTCAAAACCACCATTCATCAAATGAAAGGAAAAGAGGTCCATCAACCCCATTAACACCAACTTTGATTCAAAAAAATATTGTTAAGAAACAATATTCCTCACATGAAAGATTTGATGCTATTAAAAATATTAATAAAGCAGTCGTTCCAATCAAATCTGATGGCCACTTTGAAGAAGTAAGCTCAAAAGAGAACGAACTTCTGGATGATGAAATCAAAAGACAAGAGTATGCTGAACAATACATATTTACTCATTCAAATCGGGGCTCTCCAACTTTAAAAAAACCAACACCTCTTAGCTCAAGAAAGTCTGATCAACTGAATACAGAATTTGAAAACATGACTCCAAAAATAAGAAAAGGCATAAAACTAGCTGTAAGGGAAAGCAAAAAAAGTAGACTACAAATTGTGAAAGATCTTCATGTTCAAGATAACCCAAGTGATAGTGAATATAGTGAAGTTTCAGATATCGCAGGTGATACACCAAACTATAAATTTCAAGACCAAAATCTAATATATTACAAAAATGGTTATTACCTCAATAATGATGACTCTGTATATGAGTTTGAGAAGGAGAACATAATCAATGCCAAAGAACTTACGCGAGTCAATGACTTGCTAGAGTTTATGAAACTTGAGAGACAATTTGAAACCGATTAAATCAGAACTTCTTACAATTATAGATACCCAATGTTATGTGTTATGTATTATGTATTATGTATTATATGCTTCTTATTCATTAGCTCATTATAATTATGCTCGTAAGGTTTTAAAAATGATATTATTCGTTAATTTTTTCTGATGACAATCTATCAACAATTTGTTTACAAGTTAATCTCTTATTAGATTCGAAAACCATCATTTCTTTAAAAATATTTCTGACTAAAGGATCAGCCCTAGGTAAAATGGTTACAACATCTCTTCCTTCAGTCTCTGTAAGCTCAAATCTACCAAAAGTTTTTGACTTTGTAGCCTCTGGCCATGATTTCAAGGTTGGTGTACCAAAAGTTTCAAATATCAAAGACGCCAATCTAAAATCACTTACATCTTCGCTGGGGAACACTGTCTCAGTGTTGGTACTGAATATGGATGTAATCAAAATACCAAAACTCCATATATCTACTCCATAGGAGTAGTCGGAAATTCCAAATAACAGTTCTGGAGCCTTGTAAATACTAGTTGAAATATCGCAAATTTTCTTTTCAGCAGGTTCTTTACCAAAATTATTTGGATAGGCATAACTTATTCCAAAGTCTATAATAACTGGATTGGAGTTCAAGTTTTGGAAAAGAATGTTTGCTGGCTTGATGTCTCGATGGATAATTCCATTAGAGTGTAAAAATGATAATCCTTTAGCTATACCAAGTACGATTTCTTTTGCCTTTGACACCAATAAATTGTTTTCAAACTTTGGTTTCCTATCCTCTGAATTACCATCATTTCCAAATGTTGTGTATGGATTATATTTTGGTCTTAGTTTGGTTGAATGATGTTTTAAATATTGTGTCAAAGTAAATGGTAAATATGGAAACACCATCACCAAATCAATGAAATCAGATTCGTATGAATCCAAGATACAGACGATATTATGTTTAGTTGCCTCTTTTCCAGCTAGAAATTTCAATAGTCGAAGCTCATCTTTTGAGTTATGAGGTGGACGATCATCTTCTGGTGTTGTAATCTTTAAAGCTACTAACCTGTCATTATTCGATTGGTCTTTTGCCCTATAAACACTGCTAAACCGTCCACCAGCTATAAACTGTCGCTCCACGTAGCGGCTGTCCATTGAAACGCTCTTCACAAAGTATCAACTGTCCAAGACCATCCAATCCATGCCTCGCTAAGCATAGACCACTTCCTGAAGTTACCGCTGGATTGATTGATTGTTCTTTGTTAAAGGAAATACTTTCAGTCCGCGCTTTCAGCACACTTAAAAATCTCGCTTTAACGAGATGTTTTATGGATCAATATAAATATATCAAGCTCAATGGTTCCATAAGAGTTAGTTTTGTTTAAAATATGAGTATAGAGACACTGGATTGGGATACCGTTTCTTTGAGACTTGGAAACTCAATAAACAACCCACAAATCAACCAGAAAAATATCAAGGAGTCGAGCTTGACAACTGCTATTGAAATGAATGATTTTAAACTGCTTCAATTCTTGACCAAAATTAAAGGTGGTTTGCTTAATCATGAATTTAGAAGAGCTATCTGGCCCATATTGCTGGGCATAGATCTCAATGAAGAAATCGATGGACCAGGTGATTGGGAATCATTGCCTGTACACAAGGATGAAGATCAAGTTGCTTTGGATGTTGATAGATCATTTGTGTATTATCCACAAAACATACCGAGTCAGGAAAAGAATGAATTGAAATTAAAATTAAAAGATATTATTATACAAATTTTGAGAAACTATCCTGAATTATCATATTATCAAGGTTATCATGATATATGTACTGTTTTTTTAATAATCTTTGAAAATGATTTAAAATTGTGCTTTAAAGTGCTTTCAATTTTCACTTTATGCTATCTAAGAGATTTTATGATGCCAAATATTGATGTTACAATACAGATGTTACATTTAATACCAGATTTGGTTCAGAAAATTGATGTTGACCTATATAAAGAAGCATTGTTGAACAATCTTGAACCATATTATTGTCTTTCTCCTGTTATAACACTATTTTCTCATGATATATCAAACCTGGATCTTGTTTGTCAAATTTTTGATTTTATAATAGCAAATGGGTCAGTTGGTATTGCCCTTTATATTTATTCTAGTATGATGTCCATTAAAAAAGATGTAATTTTTGAGAAAATATCTTTATTAGAAGATTCAGATTGTTTTTCAAAGCAAGACATGATTCATGATTCATTATCAAAATTCTTGAGAAATATAACTAATGATGATATAAATGAGGCATTAAAGAATTCATCAGAATATATAACGAAATATCAGTTGGAAAATATGAAATCATTTAAACAAATTAACAAACTAAGTGTTTTACGAACTAATCCTTTGATTATAGATTTGGATGTGTCAGTTTTAAAAGAAAAAGTGAAGTTGTCAGATAGAGAGTTGTTAAGAAATCAGATTAAGGAAACTAATAAGGTAAAAATTAATCCAAAAAATAAATCCTTATCATCTATAAAGGAAGTTTTACTTAACAAAAAAAATCAACAACTATTTAAAGTTTCCATAACTATAGGTATATTAAGTTTTTTATTAAATCTTTTATTAAATAAAACAGATACATCTCAGTTATTGAATAATATTTTAAATATTTGGAATAACAATAATGATATTTTACATGTTGGAATACGGCCATTTAAGGATTTTTTCATGAGAACGACATAATAATACAATTTAATATTTATACAATTGTTATAATTTACTGTAGTTCCACATCATAAATGAATACAGTCTCAGTACTTGATCCTTGCCATCCTCTATTACCACTAGCACTTATCATATATCTATAAGTAGGATCGAATTGAACATCTGAAAGAGTACCACCATGATGGCCAGGAACAATAAGGAATGGAGTTTTTCTTTGAGATTCATCATATAATCTTAGGTCATAAATTCTAATATTATCATTAGATCCACAAAGTATATGATGTCCATTAGGTAAAGGTCTCACCACTGTTACTGCACCTGAAATTTGAGGAAATTTCAAAGTTTTCGAAATTCGAGTTTCACCATTTGAATCTAATGGCATTCTTAATGAAATTTCATCAACAGTACTATTTCTTCTTCCAGCATAAATAAAATTTCCATCTTGTGACCAGCACGAGGAAACACACCATGGTGGAGTTCCTTTTGTAGTTTTCAATCTTAAAACTTGTTGATTAATTCTCATATCCCAAATATTAATTGATCCATCAATTGAAGAAGATAAAAAAATATTTTCATCTAATCCATTTTGTTTTTGAGTTGATTGTTGTTGTTGTTGTTGTGATTTTGAATTGGATTTTGATTTTGAATTATTTGATGGATCATCTTCATCTTCATCACCAAACAAAGAATCCAAATCATCATCTTCATTTGGAACTTGAACTTCAATATCAATCCCTCCTGCAGGTCTATATTCAAGTGAACTAATTTGACCAGTTGCATCTTTAAATGTATTAATCACTTTACCAGAGTTTAAATCCCAATTATGTATAAGTTTATCCCAACTACCTGATAAAAATTTATCTTGAGATTGATTTAATTTTAATACTGAAACAGTATCTTGATGATTTCTAAAATGATGTATAATAGAACCTTCATTATGTCGTATTGATTGTAAATTGATACCTCCCGAGGATAATCCGCTTAATAACCAAAGACATCTATTTTCCACAGCTAAGGAAAAAACTGGGGATAATTTTGGTTCATAATTATCTTTTGTTATTGATGATTTTTTAACAGGTATTTCATTTTCCCAATAACCTAATAATGCACCACCATTTGTTATTGAGTCAACTAATGAATGTTTTTGAGCTGCTGTTAATTGAACTTCACCATCAATTGTACTGAAAAAATCATATTTCCTTATAAATCCATCATCACCACCTGTAAATAACCATTTTGAACTTGCAGAAAGAGCAATTGAATTAATAGCCGATGAATAAGGAATTGCAACAAATGGATTAACATCATATGATTCAGCCAATTGAGCTTTAAATTTCATTTGATTATAAAAATTTTGTAATTTTGTTTTATTGTCAAGTGGGATTTCACCATTATCAACAACTTGAGTATCTAAAGATTTAGGTTCTGCTGTTGCATCAGTCATTTCTTCATCATCATCGACCCCATTTACATTTTCATTTTCATTGTCATCTTCTAATTCTTCATCTTCGCCTTCGCCTTCTCCTTCTCCATCATCATCATCTATGTCCTCTTCATCATCATCGTCATCACCATCTATTTCATCCTCATTGTTTTCGGCATTATCTTCTTGTTCCTCCTCTTCTTCTTCCTCGTCTTCATCCTCGTCCTCTAATGGTGCCTCACTCTCCTTAAATATATCGTCCTCATCAGCTAAACTCATTTTCGAGTAGATTTGTTAATTAAATTAATACTCATTCAAAGAGTAATTATTGATCATATATTAAAAGTTGGAAAAATACACCAAAACGCTGTGTATTTTTCGGTAAGGGCAGATCACACCGCGAATGTGTTTTGGAATCTGATAATATATAAAAAAGCCATAATTATGATATTTATGATCATTTTTCAACATCATGTTGTTTTCTTATAATTAATTTTTAAAAATGAGTGAAACTTTTAGTATAGAGACTGATCATTTGAGTTATAAGTTCAGTAATGGGAAAGTTGGTTTAGCTAACATTTCAATTGAATTACCTTGGAATTCAAGAACTTTATTAGTTGGATCTAATGGTGCTGGTAAATCAACATTATTAAAATTACTTGCAGGTAAGACATTAAGTACAATTGGTAAAGTTTCAATTGGTGGACATGATCCCTTCCGAGGTGGCTCTGATGCTTCGAGCATCACCACATATTTGGGTACTGAATGGGCTTCTAATCCTATTGTTAGAAGAGATATTCCAGTAACTGTATTAATTGATTCAATTGGTGGTAATGTTTATACAGAAAGACGTGATGAATTGGTGAAATTACTTGATATTGATCTCACATGGAGAATGCATCAAGTTAGTGATGGAGAAAGAAGAAGAGTTCAATTAGCAATGGGATTATTAAAACCTTGGAAAGTTTTATTACTTGATGAAGTTACTGTTGATTTAGATGTTTTAGTTAGATCAAGATTATTATCATTTTTGAAAAGAGAAACAGAAACTAGACAATGTTCAATTATTTATGCTACACATATTTTTGATGGATTAGGTAAATGGCCAACTAATGTTATTCATATTCAAAGTGGTAAAATTTTGGAGAATCTTAAATATGGACAAGATATTCAATTTGAAGGAAGTGATGGTGCTGATGGTGAAGAAATTCAACAACATTTACTTGAACCTGTTATTAAAACCAGTGAAGAAGATTTCATCAAGATTGAAGCAATTAATAGTTTACATCCATTAGCATTAGAATGGTTAAGATTAGATTTGATTTCAAGGGGTGAAAGAGGTGAAGGTGATTTGAATAGACCAAAATGGGATGAACTTGCCAAAGAGTTGGCATTATATTATGATGGAGGTAGTCGAGTTACTGATTATTTCAAGGCAACTCGTGATTAAAAAAGTAATAGTGGGCCATTCAACAGAGTCCGATGCATGATTATGAATTTTATATAATGAGTGATGAGTTTTCAACAACATACAATCTATAGAGATACACATCTGTAGAGATATCTTACGATCATTCCATAAATTCGTCATCCAATGACACAAAATTGGGATGTACTTTCTCAAATGATGGCATGTGTATTAGTAAATAATGAAACGATATTTACGTGATACTGTGCGATAACCATATCATGAGAAAGTACGCTATACGACAAGATACAATTACGGTTAATTTGGTACCCATCAAGATCAGTAGAGTGGCTAATTAATAGAGCCTATCACAGGTCTGGGTGGGTTTTCTCCTCTAATTAATAAGCCATTCTTCTAGACAGATAAACCATAAAGCACTGAGCTATCAGTTATTTCTATTCATTCCGAAGTTTTTCATCTCGTTTAATATTGATCTCTCGTTTAATCAAAATTGATTTTCTCGCACCATAAATAAAAATATCGGCATCTTGTAAAATTTCAATATTCGATTTTTAACCATCAAAAGGAAAGAGTGTTTTTTTTTTTTTTTTATAGACGTCGTTCTCGTTTAAGGTAAACACACCTGGAAATATATATATAAGCAATATAATCAAGGGTTAAATACTCATTGTTGTTACCACCTATTTGCTATTGTCATTCATTACTCATTCCATCTATTCCACAGACCCTAGCTATCAATCATGGATTTAGTGCTGGAGTTTGTAGATGCTTATTGTGCTGATTTTATTTATGCAAAATTATTCCCAGCATCCCTTTCTTCACATATACCACAAGCTTTACAAAAATCTTTAGATCTAGGAAATAATACGTTTGTTGATTTCCTTTCAAATGATCCAACTCAAAGACTTTTAAATTCAAATAATAATGCTTTAAATCAAGTTATTTCGGAATTTAAAGAATCGGAAATTTATGGGAAATTCCCAGTTTGGTTCGATACATCTATTTATACAACTTCATCTTTATTACCAAGAACTAATTTATTTAGACAAGCTGTCACATTGTTTCTTTTGATGTGGTTTTTCGGTTTAGTTCTTTATCTTGGTGTTGCAAGTTTTAGTTATGTCTTTATATTTGATAAAGCTATATTTAATCATCCAAGATATTTGAAAAATCAAATGTCTTTGGAAATTAAACAAGCTGTCAATGCTATTCCTGTGATGGTTTTATTAACTGTCCCATGGTTCTTGATAGAATTACAAGGTTATTCAAAATTATATTGGGATGTTAATTCTATTAAAGGTGGTTGGTGGTCAATTGTTTTACAATATCCTGCTTTTATCATGTTTACGGATTTCTTCATCTATTTGATTCACAGATGGTTACATTGGCCAAAAGTTTACAGAATGTTACATAAACCTCATCATAAATGGTTAGTTACAACTCCTTATGCTTCTCATGCTTTCCATCCAGTTGATGGTTATTTCCAATCTTTACCTTATCATGTTTATCCATTTATTTTCCCATTACATAAATTGAGTTATTTAATCTTGTTCACTTTTGTTAATTTTTGGACTGTTATGATTCATGATGGTGAATATTTAGCAAATGATCCAATTATTAATGGTGCAGCTTGTCATACTGTTCATCATTTATATTTCAACTATAACTATGGTCAATTCACAACTTTATGGGATAGAATTGGTAAAAGTTATAGAGAACCTGATATCGAATTATTTGACAAGAGTAAGAAAAAATCTCAAAAAACTTGGGAAGAACAAGTTGTTAAATTAGAAGCTATCAAAAATGTTGTTGAAGGTGATGATGATGATAGAGTCTATGGTACTGAAGAAAATACAAAAAAGAAATGAAAAAGAAAACAGAATTGGAGAATTAATGTTTAACGTTTTATGAATTCAAAAAACACTTAATATAATATATAAATCTATACACACAAATTATTCTATTTTGGTTTGGCTGTAGTGTGTTGACCAATGTTTTTATTTACTTTATTTATTTTTTTTTGTTTGTGTAAAGTGTATATAAACTTCTACAAATCTCCCCCAAAAACCTTTAGCGCCTTTAATCATTAATTCACATATTCTCAATCAGATGTTGCAGAAATGGCAACTGAACTCTCAAATATATTAATCGGTTTGTTGATACCTTCAATTTGGTTTGGTGCCGGTGTGGATTCTAATTATAATTAGTTGGTGATACTCCTACAACTCATTTCTTTGCTTGGAAGTTTGCAACTACAAAAATTGGGAATCTAAAGGTGATATCAAATTATATCGATAATCATTCAATATGGCGAACTAAAGAAGGTGCTCGAAACGTTGAGATTGAAACATATAAATCAATTGATGAATTTTTACCTGATTTGAATCAAATATCAAAAATTGATTTATTAATTGCATCTGTATCAAGTTTTCAAGATTTCAACAAATTTTTAGAATTGATAAATCATAAATTTTCACAGGAAGTATTAATACTTTTAGATGCAAATTTTGGTGTTTATTTAGAAGTTTGTGTCTTGGATTGTTACACAGAAATTTTAACTTTATCAATTATTTGTGATGTTGATATTAAATTGATTGCAAAAAGTCAATTTCAAATTTTTAATGAATCAGAAATATCTATATCAATTGGCTTCAGTTGTTTCCCATTACAAAGATTTGCTAGGGAAGATACTGTTTTAAATTCCATTATAAGATCAAATAATTATTTAATTAAAACTGATACTTTTTTAGATCAAGTTATGAATAAACTTAATTTAAAGTTTATTAAATTTATAAATCAACAAGATAACAATATGCAATCTTTTTGTTCCTTTTTATGGCTTAATTGTATTAAATTGATTTCATTTGATTTAATATCAATAGTTTTCGAAGATTTAGAATTTGAACAAATTTTGCAAAATGAAGTTACAAGAACAATTTTTAATAATATCATTGAAGAATTGATATCTCTTGCATTAAAAGCTGGTGCACCTGATTTATTAAATTTAATTGAAGATAAAGATAATCCTGGAGCTTCACTTGCTGAAGATTTTGAAAAAAAGAAAAAATTAAAACCTAGCTCTTCATTATTTTTCCATACATCAAGTATAATTTATTCTTTTGTTCATGAGTTGAATATACCAATGATTTTTTTAATAATGCAACCCATATTTATAGCTGATGCAATGGATTTTAAAACTCCTTCACTTGAATTTCTTTCTGCAATTATTCAAAAATTGACAACCAAATCAAATTTATTTCAAAGAATCACTCCTCCATTTGAACCAATATTAGAAAGAGAGTCAAAATTTAAAAGAAATTTTGTTAGGAAAGAAAAGGTTAAAATTAAGAAAAAAAAATTAATGATTGAAAAACCAATAAATAATGATGAAATGATCAATAATGATGGTGTTGATGCTGAGGTTATGGACCAAGAACTTGCTGGACTTTATCTCGATGCTCAACAATTTTCAATGATTGGTGATGAAATGACTGAACAAGTGTCTAATGAGCAAGTTGCAAATAATGATGATGATGATGAATCAGAATATACTTATCGAGACGTTTATGAAGATGAAGTTGAATATGACTATGGAGATGATATTGTCGATAATCCAATTGCAGAGAATATCCCTTTATCAAGAGTAAGTACTTGTACAGATGATGGGATATATGTTTTGGAAAAACAACCTGAACAACTACAAGTTCCAAAAAAAGAATATGGTGGGAAACCTGATTATATCAATACCTTTAAAGATGTGAGTGAAAAATATAGACGATGTTATCAAGAGAGTTCAGAAATTTCAATGACATCATATAATGTTCAAGGAGAAAATGTTACTGCTATCAATGAAGAATTAAGAAAACCATTACTTGAAAATACTGTTAAAAAAATTGTAACATCCAGATCACAAACACCAAATTCATTAGAATATCAACAACTAAGGCATAGTTATTTAAATATGATTGAAACAGCTAACATGGAGGGACTTTTCGCTGTAACTACTGGTAGATATGGTGATGTTGATTCTTCAAAATCAAATAATCAAAGAAACTAGGTATAATATATTACAAATTTTTTGTTATTAAAATTAATTAATTAAAGAATGTAGCTGTACTATTTATACAATCTATCAATTATTTATTGGGGAGCTGAAAGCATAAAGAAGTGAAGAAATAAGCTTATAATAAAAAATTAACAACGTCCCTGCATCATCATGAGGTAGTTTTTTACGTCAACGTAAAAATATAAAGATAATATAATTCATAAAGTCATAGTTAGCCATTCCCAATTATTGTTTGGTTGATTTCCATGTTGATCTGCACTATTATTTGATGGATTTGAATGGTTCATGTTATTAAATGAGTGTTGATTAGATAAATTAGTTGGATGATCAAGATCCATATTTGAATTAAAATCAAATCCAGTATTTGAACCACCTGCACCTCCTATATGATTATTATGTGATGATGAATTAAATTGATCATTTGAATGATGTATAAATTGATCATCTTGGAAAAAATTTTTAGATGAATTTGTAAAAGGCGATGATTGATTATCAGGATCTTCAGCTTTTAATCTTGTTATATTATCTGTTGGGGTTGTAGTAGTTGGGGTAATTGCATTTGATTTTTTTTTATAAGGTCTATTTGATGATATATTTGTTGATTTTTTTGATTTTGAATCAATATTTGCTTCTTTTTTAGTTGTCATTTTCAATCCAGTTGATTTATTTGGTGAAGATGGTGATGGAGTATTTTTATTACTTATTGATACAGAACCACTATTTGTACCTGTACCTCTTTGTCTTTTTTTAATAACATCAGTTTTTAAAGATAATGGACGAACAACACCATGTAATTTTAAAAATAATCCACAAGCATTACATAAAGGTTGACCTTCAGGATTTCTTCTCCATAATGGGGTTGTTTGAGTATTACAATTTGTACATCTTGTATTACCATTTGAAGTTGAATCTTCTTTTTCAGTTGGTTTTTTAGTATTTCCAACATTTGCAGCTAATTGAGTTGATGAAGCATTTCTTTTCGCTTTGGAAAGTTTTGAATTTGAAGGTTGTTTTTTACGTATTGTTGATGCAGTTGATGTTCTTCTTGAATTTAATGAAGATGATAAATTATTTGATTGATCATTTGTACCCATTATTGTATCATCATCATTAATTGAAGTCATTGACGGTATTTTTCTTAATTTACTTGCAAAACTTTGAGTATTTCTTTGTGATAGAGTATTATTATTTTGTGAAGTATTACCTGTAGTTGAATTATTAAAATAACTATCAAAAAATGAACCATCATTAATTAAAGGTGTATGACTTGTTGAAGATGCAGGTGAATTAGTTGCTTGACTGTACATATTTTGGAAATAATTTTGATTTTCACTAAAACTATTTGAAACATTATGAGGGAAACTTGAAGGAGGATCATATGAAGAACTAATAGTTTCCAAAGGATCTAAATAAGAATTGATATCATTATTTGGAGAATCAAGATAACTTCCATTATTTGATTGGAAACTTGAAGAAGGAACATTTATTGCATGAGGATGAATATTTGGTATTGAATTTGAAACTGGTATTCCATTTGATAAAGAATTTGAAGGTAAAAAATCAGTCATTATTGAATCATTTTCATGATAACTTGAAGATACTGATTTAAAATTTGATTCTTCTTGACCAATTTTTTTAATATGAGCAACGTAATCAAAATCATCAGAAGTTGGATCAATTGTTTGAGACGATGTTGAATTATCATTTTTATTATTAATTTCATGATTTAAGAAATATTTTGTTAAATTTGAAGAAGTTGATTGTTTTTGTTCAGTTAAACTTGGTATTTCAGTTAAATCAAGATATTCATCACCATTATTAAAAGATTCAAATTTTCTTTTTGATTCATAATCTTCGAAATCGTTTAAATCATCATCATGTGGTAGGACATTTTCTTTCATTAATTTTATACTCATCATTCTCCAAGTTAAATTTTGCATTCTTTCTTTATAAGGTAGTGATGCTTTTGCCTTTGCATACATTCTCCAGAGAGCTTCTGCAGAAGTATCTTCATCTCTGGATGACATCTTTCAATTAATATAAGGGTTGTAGTATAACAGTATCAAGTTTATGAGAGACCTTTTTTTTTCTTTTCTGGATATAATAAGAGAAGCTGCACCGGAGCCTAATTAGTTGACCAAAACCAGTAGATTTGAGACTTGAGTTAATTGAAGATAGTTGAAGATTGAAATGATTGCTTAATGATATTTTAATTCATTAGCACTTATTTTAAGGTACTGTTGTTATTTTAACTGTAGAGTAAGTATATTCGGACATTTCTATAGTTGGTTGGCGGTAGCGTATTGTTAATTGAGACGATTATTGGTTCAACAGTCGGTGGAGAGTTTTCATTGGCTCGATAAAAAACGATTCTTATCAGCGCGTGCTGATGTAAGGGCTTAGGTAATATACATAGCTATAGTAAGGGGTACTATAGTAAGGGTTGTGGTATTATTGTGTTATTGTGTTATTTGATGAGATGAGTGGTTTGTGTATTGGATGGTTTGGCGTAGATTACATGGATTGGTTGGCGTTGTTGAGGGTTTAAAGTGTTGATATAGTTTGAGATTTGTGTCAAATTTTATAAGGCCCGAAAAGGTTACGAAGCACTGCTGCCGAGGTTGGGATATTGAGTAATAAACATTACCTTATGGTTATACTGTTTTATTGTTTACAATTCACTAATGTTACTCTCTTCTTATATTAAATCACTTATTGTCTATCTATACTATCTCAAGAAAGTATTCTATTCAAATGAATCAATCATTCAAAAACCATGTGAATTGGAAAACATCAATTTCCAACTAATAAATAACGATTCAAATAATCAACTATATCAAAATTTCCCCTTATTTATTGCAAAACCTCAATATTCATTTAATCATGGTGTCTTGTCAGGTGACTCTTCAAGTCATTCCACAATTATTTGGACTAGAATCACCCCAAGAAATAAAATTGCAAAATCAAGTTTGATTCCTGTTTTTTTCATAATATCAAATGATGAATCTTTTAATGAAATAATAATATCTGGTGTAACATATACAAATTCATTAATTGATTTTACAGTTAAATTACATATAAAAAATTTATCCCCAGATTCAACTTATTATTACAAATTTTTCAATAATGAACGTTCTGAAATTTCAAGTAATGTTGGAATTTCTAAAACATTACCAACTACTATTAATAATGATTTATTACTTGAAATAACTGATTCAATAAAAGTAAGAAATCAAACTAGTGATTTTTTATTACAATTAAATAATTATCAAAACAAATTCTTCACAAGATTAAAAGATTATAGATATAGATATTCAAAAGAATTTAGATCCACAAATGAAACCATTCTTTTCGGAACAAACCCTGGAATGTATCAAAAGGATATCTTCATTCTAGATGATTATACACAAGCATTATTGGAATGGTTCCCTATAAGACCTCCAAAGAGACATCTTTATGGTAAAAATTTCAATTTTGGAGATGTTTTGAAAATTAATATTTTTGATAATTTCCAATCAAAAAATTACATATTCGATAACACAACAGATTTAATTTATTCCAAAAGGGATAATATACTACAACTTTATAAAAATAATGAGTCACATATTCTAAGGGATTTACCCGTTTCTTTAAAAATTACATCAAATGATTGTATATTAATATAGGAAAAAAATATCTCGGAGAAAACACATCATCATGATCTATATATTGTAGTGATTAACCATGGTTTATCAACAACCTTTCTTAGTGGAACAATTTATGGATGAATATGAAACAGATATCGATTTCAATTTAGGTGAAACTTGTTGCTTTTCCCTATCATTAGATGAAATTGAACAATTATCTGGAAATTCACCACCATTAGATAAAATTAAACATTCAAGATTAGTTTATGGTGCTATTAAAGGATCAAAAGAATTAAAATCACAAGTTTCGAAATTATATAAAGGAATTGAATTAGATGATATCGTTATAACTAATGGTGCTATTGGTGCAAATTTCTTATCAATTTATTCTTTAATAGATTCAACAGATCATGTTATTGTTGTTGATCCAACTTATCAACAATTAAAATCTGTACCAACAATATTTAAAGGAGAAGTTTCATTATTAAATTTAAAATGGGAAAATCAATGGCAACCATCAATTAAAGATTTACAAAAACTGGTTAAATCAAATACAAAATTAATCATTATAAATAATCCAAATAATCCAACTGGTCAATCAATTGATAATTCAACTCTTGCAAAAATTGTGGAAATTGCTAAACAAAATGATTCTTATATATTATGTGATGAAGTTTATAGACCACTTTTCCATAATGTTAATGATCCTCCTAATTCAATTGTGGAATTATATGAAAAAGGTATATCAACTAGTTCTTTATCAAAATCATTTTCTTCAGCTGGTTTAAGATTAGGTTGGATTGTATCAAAAGATAAAAAATTTATTGATGATTGTCATTTAAAAAGAGATTATAATACTATATCAATATCATTAATTGATGATTTATTAGGAACTTATATTCTTGAAAATAAAAAATTCATATTACAAAGAAATTATAATCTTTGTATTGAAAATATTGAAATTATGAAATCATTTATTGCAAAAAACAATACTAAAGTTGATTGGATTGAACCTACATCTGGTACAACATGTTTTATAAAATTAATTAATTATGAATTAAACACATATGATTTAGCTGTTAATTTAGCTAAAAATTTTAAAGCTTTAGTTGTTCCTGGTGAAGTTTTCAATAAACCAGGATTTTTAAGAATTGGATTTGCAAATAATAAACAAGAATTATTAAATGGATTGAAAATTTTAGAATCAATTCTCTGAAAATTGATTAGAATCATCAATAAATTCAATTGGAATATTTGGTGATCTATTAACTTTTAATTTAAAAACATCAAATCTATTATAACCTCCAACTAAATCATGGAATTGTTTTGGTACAATTGTTTTATTTAAATCAAATGTAGCATAAGCAATACCTTCTTCATTTTGTAAAAAATCTCCAATTTCCATTGCTGCTGGATCTAAAAAAAATGAAGCACCTTGTGACATATTTTCATAAAATTCTTTATTTGATGGATCATCTTGAATTAAAAAATCCAACATTGATTTATCAACAAATGATGAACAAACAATTCCAAAACATTTTCCTTCAATACATTGTGATCCACATCTAATTTTATTTGCAACAACATTATCAAATGATTTACCAACACCTGGTCTTTGATAATCTGCAGCTGGAGGCCAAATTGATATATGAATTTGGTGTGGTGTATGGGTGTGGTGTATGGGTGTATGTGTGGTGTATGGGTGTGGTGTATGGGTGTGGTGTATGGGTGTATGGGTGTGGTGTATGGGTGTGGTGTATGGGTGTGGTGTATGGGTGTGGTGTATGGGTGTGGTGTATGGGTG
>JAXQKK010000026.1:0-63798 GCA_037042445.1 Hansenula sp. Y91-04 | reverse complement strand
AAACCTGGCTATTCTTCCAATCCAAGAGTCTAAACACCTCTGTGAGTGCACACATGATCTTAATGCCCCTACTTTGATGACAATTAAGATGATATACCCTGTGAAGGGGATAGTATACCTGTAGTCCTCTACTAAGAACCTTCCAAGAATAGAATACCCAGCCTGGAGTAAACCTACATCACAGTACTCGCTCCAGAGAATAATTGTACGTCTAATCAAAAATCTATCTCATTACCACGATACAAGAGCCTATGTCCATGAATTGTTTTGCTCGCAAACATTAGACCTTGGAGCTTTACTACTTTACTCTTTGACCCTTTCAATTTCGTCAGTGATCCATCTCATGATACCTAACATATTTAAACCCCTTCAGTTCAGGTCGTTTCAAAGAATAAGAACCATATTTTTCGCCATGATATACATATATTTGATCTGATGAACGTCCATTTATATTATCAAATAGATAACTCTGTCATGTCATCATCATCACTCTAGAAATATCTTTCTGACCTTTGACCTTCATAAACTCACAATACTCAGAAATCATAACAAATTTATTCAAATGCAAGCAATAAATGTTTCAAAACAACATCTGTTCCAACTCATAAACATCATGTCCATAAACTTTCATAAAAGCTTTTGTGAGTCTATAATATCTTTGACTTGAGTAACACCGATATCTAAAAAATGCAACAGATGACAACATTCCACAAGATTCAACCCAATTACAACCACGCCAATAACTTCTGATAATCCCCAGACACCATCCTGTGAAAGTAGAGCCCATCAAAGAACTTACAAACCGATACTTATCTAACTTTTGCTGAAAATAAATCTTGAAAACAAACGTCACAAAAGCTTTAAGAACCAAATGAGCGTCTAACTTAAAATCATTACCTTTATACATTAGTACGCCATTCTAACACAGTCTCTTTATGAAACTCTGCTAATTCTTCTTCTTCTTCTTCTCATCGTTATTCTTCTTTAAGTTCTTGTTGTTGAATGAGACGAGTTATCTAACCTTTTCCATGACTTTTGACTTCAAAATAAAATAGAACATTATCCAGCAACTAGCGAAAAACATATTCTGCTTGTCATACCTTCACACATTCACCACTTGATGTGACTATTTATCTTCATAAGCTAGCTGTTGTTGTTGAATATATCCTTTGTTTATCATTCCTTGAACTTTTTTAGTGTGAATAGTGCTCCTACCAGTATTATCAATATGATATCCACAAAATCCATTATAACTCTTGATATAAGCATATTGAGAATCTACTAATTATATAATTTAACTAATTTCATTCTCCTCTTTAATAAAAGCCCTTAAAATACCAAAATATCACATTTTTTCTATTTTTTGTGCCAACAGCCCCAGTTTGTAATTATAATCTACCGCTAGCATATCCCCAAAATATATAAAAATCAAAAAACCACCAAAAACGCCAAAACAACCACAAATCATCAGAGAAAAGTGCCAGTAAATACTACGAAGCTCAAGTACCCCAAATCAGTTAAAATATCACCATAAAGACAACTTTTTAGGGTAGATCATGACCAAAACCCTTAGTGACAAGTGGACCCGTTGGCAGAAACCTGGAACGGTTCTGGGTAGGCTGACCCCGTCTGTGGGTAGGCTGATACCAGGGATGGTCCCAGCGTAGACGGTGGGAGGCTAGGCTGACCCCGGTGGGTAGAAAACTATAGACGGTATCAGGCTAGGCAGACCCCGGTGGGCAGAAAACTACAGACGGTGGGAGGAAAAGCTAAACAGGGGCTAAACGGTGTATAGGTAAACCCCAGCTGGGGGTATATACTATAACGAAAAAAACATAATAGTACAGTTCGGGTGTAGTCTCAATGATAATTCTAGAGTGCCATTACTAGCCAAATGACCAACGTATAGTACACCTTCAATTATTGTGCTTAATTCTGAACCATACGCAGCATCAAGTGTCTCTTCAATAGACAGAGAACACATAACTGCGATAGCTTTCAAAAATAATGACAATATGATCTGAAACTTCATTGGACTTGTCTCCTTTATTCAATAAGATGAATATCAAAAGTGGAGATAAATTTCTATTTAAATAATGCTGTGAAGTCACTGAAGTGTGCCCTATCATCAGCTTGTAATCCGATAAGCTTCTCTTTCTAATCTTAGTATCATTCGCATGATTAATCTCACGTTATGCAGAAAATGCTTTCTTTGAAGATCAAATTAGCAAACGTATTTTTATGAGGTTAAGAGTATATCAAACCATGTTAATATACACACGAGATTCAAAGTAGTTAGTGAAGGCGAAAGTCTTCAACGGGTAAGAAGAGCTATAGTAACAGATTACAAGGAGATTATAGTTTTTAAATTTCTCCTTTTTCTTAACTACGTTACGCCAAAACACTATAATGTCAATCCTAAAAGATACCAGAATTCACATGAGAGGAGCAAGTTGCAACCAGTGCGTGCCGTGAAACATAAACACAATTTTTTAGTTCATTTAAATCATGCAAGCTGTACATTTTAAACTTATTATTTTTTAGGTGTTGGTACTGGGGGTTGATGTCTTGGCTCTAGTTATCTATAAATTTAAACAACCTTACGTCTTAAAAAACTTAATTACATTTACTGCAGCTTTGCTATGTACTCTGGGGTTTCTTTATTGATGCATGATATAAAACAAAACTAAAGTATGAGGTACTATATATATATTACTAAACTACGACAACTTGCGAGAGCTAGGCATTTAACTCACATGACAGAACCTACCAGATCAACATGCTTTTTATATATACACACCGAAAGTTTTATATAAAGGAGAATGTAGGCATTAAAAGAATCCCGAAATTTTCAATTCAAAAACTACATCATGAAGTTTCCAAGCTGTTTTTTCTTTATAGCTGTTGTAAATATTGCAGTGATTTCAGTGCTACTCAGTGTTGGTTATAATGATACACACGTCTGGGTGTACAATGTAACTCATTGTATTTTGTACAGTTACGACAACACACTTCCTGGGTCATTAGTGTTGGTACCCGTTGAAAAAAAGGGATTTCCTGACAGATTAGTGAGAAGCGATAAAGCTGAGATACGGGGCTTGACATACTTTTTGACTAGACAGGTTAGTAACAGCAACGGATTGATTGGGAATGAGGAAACAACTGGAAGCTCACCACCTCCTTTTATTATACGATTGGGCTCAGATTAATGTCGAGGATACGGGCAGTTAGAAGCATTATCATCTAATATGGAGAAGCATTCAAGATGGCTATGAAAGGAATATGGAAAAGTATGAACTGCAGATTACAGACAGAAAGTCCACTAATTTGGTAAGAAAATGTGGTTAAGACATTAATGAGATATAGTTTGTATACGTACTAATGATAAAGTTCCTTAACAATAATAGTTCCGAATGACTTTTGTTAGTGGTATTCTAGTGCTCTATTTCCCTGTATTACTTTATTCTCAAGTTGCCATCAATGAAATTCGCTCGATTGATCAATTTAATCAAATAAAACCATTAATCACAACATACATTTTCCTAATACTTATAAAACACTTCTTTCTGCTCAGGAACTATTGACAAGACTTTCCCTTCAACAATTCCAGCCTTAAGATTTTTAATAACCCAATCTTCCATTTTGAAAACAGTTTGTACAGCGTGTGTACCCATATGTGGTGTTGATAAAACATTTGGCATATTTAACAGTTCTTTTGGAGGGAAAGGTTCGTTTTCGAAAACATCAAGACCGACTGCACTTATTTTACCCGATTTCAAGTGTTTAATCAACGATTTTTCGTCAACGATTGCACCTCTTGCTGTATTTATAATTATAACCCCATCTTTCATCTTTGAGATAAGTTTATCATCAATCAAATGGCGAGTAGACGAATTTAATGGAATATTTAAAGATATAACATCAGCTAAAGTGGCAAGCTTCTCTATCGAATCAATATATACCGAGTCTTGCTCCAATTCTGGACTCAGTCTTGATCTATTATAATATATTATCTTTGCAAATCCCAATGCTTTCGAGCGATCTCTAACAGCTTGCCCTATACCACCCATTCCAACAATACCTAAAATTTTACCATAAGGATTCAATCCTTCTTTAACACCTGCACCGAATCCCATACTTGGCCAATCACCTTTCATTAACGAGTCATGACCAGCACCAAAATTTCTCATAGCACCTAGCATCAAAAATATATTTGTATCAGCAGTAGATGCATTGACAATATTTGGACAATTTGAAAGTTGGATACCTCGTCTAGTTAATGGTTCAACATCACATTGATCATATCCAGCACCTTGATGCGCAATAAATTTAAGAGTTGGTGGGAAATGAGATATCAATTCCTCATCAAATCTACCAACTTTACCACCAGTCAAATATCCCCGTGCTATACCTTTAATTTTAGAAAATTTCCCATGTAGGTCTTCAATAAATTGTTCTCTTGTATAATCTTCACCTATATGAACAACTTCCGCGATTTTCTCAAATTCTTTCCAAGATTCTTCACCATATCTAATTGGATCAGTATGAATAATTAATGGTTTCGTCATTGAGATGGTTAATCTGTATACTTTAGGAATATTTAGTTGCACTGTCGTCTGTTCTTTATATTATGAGTTGTTCTTCCCCCAGTGATCAATTATGTTTGAAATCATACTATGGTACTCCCCCAGTTTCCAATCTTTTAAAGTCCATCTATTGGAGGACCAGATCGGAAACGACATCGTCCATTACAAGATTTAACCCTTTAAATATCCAGTGATCCTCCTCATCTATATCAATGGGAACCAATTTTATCCTTATGATAGTTGTAGGGTAGTCATGACTTCTTCGTTTTCACATCTTCAATTTCAACCTGCCGATGAATTCAATGATATTAGACAAAAATTAGCTGCTGATACCTATCTGGGTAAAATTGATGTCAGTGCAGGTGTCTATAGAGACAATTCTGGTAAATCGTTTACTTTACCTTCAATTCAAAGAGCCAAAAAAATTTTACAAGAAAATGATAAAGGTCATGATTATAATTTTTGTTTAGGTATTTCTGATTTTGTTGAGGCAGCTGCTGGAAAAGCTGTTGGAAAAAATAATGTTTCAAAAGGTATAGTTTCATCTTGTCAAACTATTGGTGGAACAGGAGCATGTCATTTGGGTGCCGTATTTTTAGCACAATATTGTAATTATGATCAATTTTACCTTGGAACACCAGCATGGCCAAACTATTTCCCATTATTAAAACAAGCTGGAGGAACTATTCACACCTACGATTATTATGATTCTGAAAACAAAACTGTTGATTTTCCAAATTTATTAAAGGCATTGAATTCTGCTCCTAAAAAATCTGTCTTTATCTTACAGTTATGTTGTCATAATCCAACTGCTTCAGATTTGTCTTTGGATCAATGGATTGAGGTTGGAACTATCATGAAAAGAAGAGGTCTTTTAGCATTTTTCGATGCAGCTTATCAAGGTTTCAGTTCTGGTTCAATTGAAAAAGATGGTGAACCCGTAAGAAAATTCATAGACATGGAAGTTGAGGTATTAGTTGCTCAATCATTTTCAAAAAACTTAGGACTTTACGGTGAAAGAGTTGGATGTTTACATGTGGTTTCTCATGATACTTCAATAAGACCTTTGATTACTGATCAATTGAGATACATTTTTAGAGCTGAAAGTTCAAGTTCTCCAGCTTTTGGTGCAAGATTAGCTTCAATAATTTCAAATGATGTTGATTTATCCAAGCAATGGGAAGTGGATGTTTTTGAGATTGCTGAAAGATTGAAGGCAATAAGAGCTCAAGTTTTCGAGTTATTAACCAATAAATTCAAAACTCCTGGATGCTGGGATAGTGTTAAGACTCAAAGGGGGTTATTTTGGTATAGTGGGTTGTCTTCGGAACAATGTATTAAACTTATTGAAGAATATCACATCTATCTTCCAAAAAATGGAAGAGTTAATATTGCAGGTCTCAATGAGAACAACATTGAATCATTCTGCCAAGCATTAGATAAAGTTGTTAGATAGAAATGAAAAAAAAAATATATTATTATTGTTTATTGACTTTATCACGTAAAATACCTCCATACTTAATTAATAGTAGACAACATGAAAACCCAAATAGTAACACAAATGTGGAAATTGTGTTAGTCCACCCAACACCTATTTTACGTATTTGTATTAAACAAGTTCCACTACCAACTGCACCAGCTATATACCTAGCAAAATAGTTACTTGCAATAGCATCACCGCCTAGTTGAGGTAAACAATCCACAGAATAAGCATTAATACTAGGGAAACAAAATGTTTGAGCTACACCATTGAAAAATAGTGCAAGAATCGGTAAAGCCATTCCACCTTTAGACTTCTCAATAGACCATCCATAAATCAAAACTGATGCTGGTAGTAAAAACCCAAAGGAAAAATATGTTGATCTCAATCTATCTTCAGGTATTCTTTCACCTCTTAATTTTAAGTATTTTTTAACATAACGATCGGCCCATTTCCCACCATATAACGATCCCATCAAGTATCCCATCCCAGGAGCCAAATAAAATAGTGCACCATATATTGGAGTTTCAAGATGAAATCTTGGATTCATAACATTTGGAATAGGAGTTGTAATACAAAACATGTTATATAATAACGACATGCTCATAAATCCACTCAAAATTAAATTAGTATAAGAAAAAGCCTTTAAAACACGGAATGGATTGTAAGGAACCCATATAAGTTTCTTATCAGGGCGTTCTTCTCTATATTTTAAAACTTTGGAACAACGTATTGTTTCTTTTAGAAACAGTAATGCTAATAAAAATGTTAAAAATCCCAATCCAGCTAAAACCCAAAATATAACTCTCCAACTAGTGAATGTAACAATAACACCACCAACCACTGGAGCAAATGCAGGCCCTAATTGAGACCCAGATAATGTAATACCCATGGCATTCCCTCTTTCCTGAGGAATATATATATCACTAACAATACTTCCACCAAGCGAGAAAAAAGCAGTTCCAAATAATGCAGTAATGACTCTAAATATGAAAAACATAACCAAATTTTGAGATACTGCAGTTAAAATTGTTGCAATAGTAAAACCAGCTGAACAAATGAGATATAAAGGTTTCCTACCATATATATCCCCAAGTGGTGAAGTCACACAAGGTGATATGGCCATCACAATACAATAACATGCATTGGAAAAAGTGATCATAGTATCCGTCGTGTTGAAGTCTGAAGCTATCTTGGAGATTGCTGGTAAGAAGGCCATAGTAGAGGATGGTGATAAAAACACTGACAATGCAATAATGTAGACAAACAGTCTCTTTCTTGAAGTTGGAAACTTGTCATAAAATGGATCATCATCTGGATGCAGAATTGTTGTAACTGGTTCTTCTTTGATTTCAGATTTCTCCACCGTCATTTCAACACCCATTGAGCTTCTAAACCATCATTTTGAAGAAATTGAAGCTATTCATCTTTAATATATTCAGTTATACCTGAAAGGAGCTCCCATTAACTGTTGTGCTCACTTCGGGAAACTATACAAGTATGCGCGGCCGCTTTAAAAATTAAAAACAGTCGTCCATCGGAAGATCTTCAGCGTAGATAAGATCTGATGGACGAAATCCTTCAATAGATTCAAACCAAAAGTTATCACCCATTTATATAACTAGGGTTACCAGGATGATCTTGAAGAAGGTTTAAAAATGTTCACAAGACAATCATGACACAAGGAATTAAAATCGCCATTGACCGTGGTGGTACATTCACTGATATATATGCTTCCATTCCAGGTAAAGACGATTTGGCTTTCAAACTACTCTCAGTTGATCCAAATAACTATGCAGATGCTCCAACAGAAGGAATTAGAAGGGTTTTGGAAATTGCTCATGAAATCACTATACCAAAGGGTGAGCCATTGAATATTGAAACAATTGAATCAATAAAGATGGGTACCACTGTTGCTACAAACGCACTTTTGGAAAGAGATGGTGCAAAAGTTTGTTTGGTGACTTCAAAAGACTTCAGAGATGTTTTAGCCATTGGTAATCAAACCAGACCTGATATTTTCAATATTACTGCAAAAAAATTGGATCAATTATACTCAAAAGTCATTGAAATTGATGAGAGAATCACATTGGTAAATTATGCAGAAGGTGGTGGTCCCAAGGAACAAGTTACTTTGGAGAATAGATTGTCATATGGAAAAGAAGAGTTAGTAGAAGCATTAACTGGTGACCTTATTCATATAATTGAAAAACCAAATTTATCTACAGTGGAATCTCAATTATTGGAATTGAAATCAGAAGGATTTTCAAGTTTGGCTATCTGTTTCTTACATTCTTACCTATACCCAAATCATGAGCAACAAGTGGCTAAAATAGCAAGGAGTTTAGGGTTTCAAGTTTCGGTTTCTACAGAATTACAACCTGTAATGGGTATCGTTGATAGATGCTCATCTACTGTTGCAGATGCCTATCTACTCCCAAAAATACAAGAATATTTAATTGGATTTGGAGCTGGTTTCAAAGGTGGACTGGATGCAATGGGTAATAAACTGTTGTTTATGCAATCAAATGGTGGGTTGTGTCCATGGAATAGATTCACTGGTCTTCGTGCAATTTTATCGGGTCCAGCTGGAGGTGTTGTTGGTTACGCAGAAACATGTTATGACAAAAGACCAGGTAATAAAAAAGCTACTTTGGGATTTGATATGGGTGGTACCTCTACTGATGTATCGAGATTTTCTGGTAAATATGAACATGTTTTCTCTAATGTTGTTAATGAGGTTAACCTAACAACACCACAATTGGATATTTCAACTGTTGCCTCTGGTGGTGGTTCAATGCTTTTCTGGAAAAATGGTATGTTTGTGGTGGGACCCCAATCAGCTGGTGCTCATCCTGGCCCTGCTTGTTATCGAAAAGGTGGACCCTTGACTATAACCGATGCCAACGTTTTTACTGGTAGACTGTTACCAGATTTTTTCCCACATATTTTCGGACCAAACGAAAATGAGCCTTTGGATGTTGAAAGATCTAGAGTATTGTTTGAAGAATTAACCGATGAAATCAACCAAGATCTGAAATTAACAGTCAAATTTACTCCTGAAGAAGTTGCATTAGGGTTTTTGAAAGTTGCCAATGAAGCTATATGTAGACCAATCAGAACTTTAACCGAAGGTAAAGGATACAATACTGCAGATCACAACTTAGCTGTATTCGGAGGTGCTGGAGGACAGCATTGTTGTTCTGTTGCTCGTGTATTAAATGTTGAAAATGTTGTGATCCACAAATATTCTTCAATGCTATCTGCATATGGTATCTCATTGGCTGATGTTGTGGTTGAAAAGCAAATTCCTATATCTATTGAATTTAATGAGGTAAACTTGTCTTTTATAAAGTTGAAGCTATCAGAGTTGGAAACAAAGGCTTTAGAAGAAGCTAATGAGCAAAATGTTGGAGGATTACCTACAAAGACTGAGCTATACCTAAATATGAAATACAGAGGAACTGATACTTTGCTAATGATGAGAAAACCTGAAGACGGATGGGATTTTGGGGACAATTTTATATCTCAACATCAACAAGAATTTGGTTTTACGTTAGATAGGGAGATTATTGCTGAGGATGCTCGTGTTAGAGTCATAATTCAATCTAACGATGGTACACAAACAAATCCATTTGAAGAAGCGGAATCAATTTCTTTGATAGATTCATCCAAACCGTTACGTTCTACTAAAATTTATTTTGAAACAGTCGGATATTTAGAATCAGATATCTTCATGCTGAATTCATTGCCAGTTGGAACACTTATAACGGGCCCAGCAATGATAATTGATGATACTCAAACTATATTGGTTGAACCAGAATGCAAAGCTACTATTTTATCAGACTGTGTTATGGTCCAAATTTCAAAGAGGGATCAGATGAAGTTGTCACCAACTATAGTTGATCCAATACAGTTATCTGTTTTTGGCCATAGATTTATGAGTATTGCTGAACAAATGGGTAAGACATTACAGATGACTGCTATATCTACCAATATCAAAGAAAGGTTAGATTTCTCATGTGCTTTGTTCGATGCAAATGGTAAGTTATTGGCTAATGCACCTCATATTCCTGGTCATCTTGGTTCTATGTTTCTTGCAGTGGAAAAGCAAAACGCTTTGTGGAAGGGAAAGTTGAAGCCAAAAGATGTCATTTTTGGGAACCATCCAATTACTGGTGGAACTCATCTACCAGATATCACTGTATTAACACCAGTTCTTGATGAAAATAACAAAGTTTTATTCTGGACTGCATCTAGAGGTCATTTTGCTGATATTGGAGGTATTTCTGCTGGGTCAATGCCATCAAATTCTAAAGAAGTTTGGCAAGAAGGTGCTGCAATTGAATCTGAAAAGCTTTATGATGAAGGTGTTTTCCAATATGACAAGGTTGTTGATTTGTTGTATACTAAACCAGGTCAATATCCAGAATGTTCTGGGTCTAGGGCTCTGGAAGACAACATTAGTGATTTAAAAGCACATGCCTCTGCTAATCATAAAGGTGTTGAGTTGTTAAAGGGGTTAATTATGGATTTTGGTCTAGATGTTGTTCAACTCTACATGGAAGCTATCCAAAAATCTGCTGAAGTGGCTGTAAGAGGATTGTTAAAAATTGCTTATGACCGATTTGGAGGGAAACCTTTAAAAGCTGTTGACTATTTAGATGATGGTACTGCTATTGCTGTCACAATTACAATAAATAGGGAAGATGGAAGTGCTATATTAGATTTCACAGAATCTGGTGATCAATTTTACAGCAACTTGAATTGTCCAATTGCAGTGCTATACGGAAGTATTCTATATGTATTAAGATGCTTAATTAACGTTGATATACCTTTAAATAGCGGTTGCATGAAACCTTTGGATATTAGAGTCAGAGAAGGTTCGTTATTTAAACCTTCATTTGATGCTGCTACAGTGGGCTCTAACGTGGAGACAGCTCAGAGAATTTCTGATACGCTTTTCAAGGCATTTCAAGCATGTGCAGCTTCGCAAGGAACCTGTAACAACTTTACATTTGGTTCTTCAGATCCTAACTATGGCTCATTTGGTTATTACGAGACCATTGCTGGTGGAGGTGGAGCTGGTGAAAATTTCAATGGTCAGTCTGGGGTTCAAGTTCATACTACTAATACGAGAATGACTGACTCTGAATCATTTGAGAAGAAGTTCCCTTGTATTTTGAGAAAATATGAAATCAACACTGGTACCGGTGGGAATGGGATTTTTAAAGGTGGTGATGGTGTTATCAGAGAAATAGAATTTACAATTCCACTACAGGCTACTTGTTTGATGCAGAGACGTGTTTTTGCTCCATATGGTATGAATGGTGGTGACCCTGGTAAGAGAGGATATAACTATTGGCTAAAGAAGCTAGACGATGGGTCTTATAGAAGGATTTCTCTTGGTGGACAAAATAGTGTCTGGGTTAAACCTGGTGATAGAATTCGTATTGAAACTCCTTCAGGTGGTGGTTGGGGAAAACCTCAACATGGAGATGAACAAGCTGAAGTTTTGGAAAATACTGTTAAAGCAACTATCCCTTATCCATCCATTAATGCTAAAGATTCCCAGCCATCGATTTTAACTGGAAGTGTCGGTCTAAGATCAATTACTCAAGCTTCGAATTGAAATTTTATAATATAATTATCTTTTTTTATTAATAAACACAATTTTTCTTTAATTCATACGATCTGTAAAACTTCTCATCAATATTTTGATCTAGTGTGTAATCTTTTGAACTGTTTTTTTGAAAAAGAGCTAGCACCCTCTTTAAATATTTCATCTAATTCTTCTAAGGTAAACTTTTTTGTTTCAGGTATGTAAAAAAACACTAACACAACTAGCACAAAATTCCATGCGCCATAGAAATATAGCCCCCCAGAAGTTGTCATGGTGGAGTTCATTTTTGGCCAAGTCATACTGAGACAAAAGTCCAAAATCCAATTGGTTGCCATCAATAGTGCACTATGAGCACTTCTAACACTTATTGATGGAGTCTCTGCCACAAGTGTAAAACTCACAGGTCCAATACCCCAACCATAAAAGAGAACATATACATACATTGATGTTAATCCTGCTCCAAGTCTTGCCTTATCGCTCACAACGTTTAAAACACCTCCAAGCCAGAATAGGCATATGGCTTCAACTGGTAAAGTGTATAATAACATTTTTCTTCTTCCAAAACGATCAATCAACTGGGAAGATAGGAAAGTTGCAAGAAAACAACCACCACCTATACCTATTGAGCCTGCAATTGCGGTGACAGAGTCAATCCCTGCATTTGTAAGTATTGTAGTTGTATAAGATACTAAAATATTAACACCACCATATTGTTGACCAAAGATACCAAGAAAAGATACCCAAACTGCAAACCTATTTCTTTTAACACGAAATAGATCAATAAATTGACGTGAAAACGAAATATCTTGGCTTAATTCATTTTCAAATTTAAGAGATTCATACAAGACATAGAAATCTTTTGCTCCCGATATATTTGAAGATCTCAATTTTAGCAAAGACTCAAAGGATTCTTTTGTTCTATTTCTTGAAATGAGCCATCTTGGTGATTCTGGCGGGAAAAAAACTAATAAACCACATAGTAAAGGTGGAACACAAGATGAACCAATCATCAATCTCCAGGATAATGAACCATCAATTTCCACAAAAGCTCTATTGAAGATTGATCCAAGACAAACACCAAATGCAATAAATGTTTGCCAAAGCATTAAGATAGCACCTCTTGATACAGCAGGAGAGCATTCAGCAGCGTATATTGGTACTGTTGCAGAATTTAATCCCATACCAATTCCTAAATAGAGACGACCCACAAGCAAAGATGCCAATCCATTGGAGAAACCTTGCCATAAAGAACCCGAAAACCCAATGAAACAACTAATGAAAATGACCCATTTTCTTCCAAAGTATCTATTTAAAACAACAGTAAGAGGACTTCCAATAACAGCAGCAGCTAAATATGGTGATGCAACAACCACACCTTGAACATTCACATCGGTAATACCAAACTGTTTGTTGTACTGTAACTGAGCACCACCTACAGCTGATTCATCCATACCAAAATTGACAGCTGCAAACGAAGTTGTCAACGCAGCCAAGATAAGAGGGAAACTAAGAGATAGAATAGGATGTGTTGTTTCTCTTTGAATAGAGTGTTGTTCTTCTGGTGTATAAAGGGTGGTGGAATACAATAATTCTGGCTCATTGGCTAATTTAGCACCTCTAGTCAACAGTTCTCTGTATTCTTCAAGATCATTGTTTGTAATGATTTCTTCAACTTCATTAAAAATTACTTCCTGGGGTTGATGAGTTTTGAAAACTTCTACAATCCCCGAAGATTCATTTTGACTTTTTTGATCTTGATCCGATATTGAGATATTTCCATCAAGTTGTGATTTTTCATGGACACTCATGATTTTATTCTTAATATGAACCCTTAAAAATCAGAGCTCAAGGAATTGATGCAGATCCACATCTTGATATACCACCTCGTATTTATGGGTATAATTTATTTAGGCTGTTTCGCATATACTGAGTCTATAGGTTATTTAACTTTAAATTGTGGATCCTCAATCAGCCACATAATTAAATAAAGTATGTCTCATATACAATACGCTGAACATACACACAGAAGATTATCGGCTCATATGCCAGATATAAATTATCATCTGATCTATGATATTTCGAGTGATTAAAGCTACAAATTTGATCTTCAGATGCTATTATGTTTTATTAAAAAAAGCTTACAACAATGGACTCAACCACGATTTGGTGAGCTCGACGTTGAAGTCCTTCACTAGAGCATTGATATCAGAGCTCGAGTTACCCAAGTAAACAAAATAGTCTCCCTTTTCAGTGTACCACTTGTTCTTAAGCTCATCGAAAAACGCTGTAGATTCATATAGATCTAGCTCAAATTCTACCCTGGAACTTTCACCCTTGACTAAGTGAATTTTTTTGAAAGCTTTGAGTTCTTTCACAGGACGTTGAATAGAAGAATTCTTTGCACCGACATAGAGTTGAACTACTTCAGCACCATCAACTTCACCAATGTTCTCCACACTGACCGAAACCTTTAGCAAATTAGTAACAACTTCAACATCCAATTTTGAAAAATTGAACTTCGAATAAGACAAACCATGCCCAAATGGGAATAAAACTTGTCTTTGAGCCTTTTCATAGTATCTGTAACCCACGTAGACATCTTCACCATATAGAACTTTCCCATTATTAGTAGTATTGTTGATAAACGATGGTGTATCTTCAAATTTGATTGGGAAACTCAAAGGTAATTTCCCTGAAGGATTCACATCACCATACAATACATCAGCAATGGCATTACCAGTTTCATCACCACCATATGAAGTGTAAACCACAGTGGCAGCCTTAGATATCCATGGTAATTCAACAGGGGTTCCTGATTGAATCAAGACAGCAGTTTGAGGATTTGCAGCAAGTACAGCATCAATTAATTCATCATTGTAACCTGGAAGCTTAATATCTTCTCTATCTGCCCCTTCCGATTCCCAATCTTTGTTTAAACCGGTTATGATGACAACTTGGTCAAAGGATGTTGCAGCATCAACTGCTTGTTTAATAGCTTGTTGAGGATCAATAATAAGTGTACCACCGAATCTTAATCCACCACCACCATAGAATGAAGCATTACTGCTTTTAGAAAGCTCACTTGTAGCACCTGAACCAAAGGCAATTCTAAGCTTGTACTCTTTACCCTTCGAAATTTTCAAGTTACCCTTGACTTCTGGTGTCCCAAGGCCATAGAACGAGTCACCACGTTCCTGTTTGGTGGCATTGTCCACAATTAATTTGTCATCTATATATAACTTAGCAGTACCGTAGACAGCTAAACCAAACCGATATTCTCCATCAAACTCTGGCACAAACACAGATGTTAATTCAGCATAAAATTCTGACGATTTCAAGTCGGGATGTTTATAATCATTCATTCTAAAATAACTGACATCATTCAAGATCACAACATCAAACGGATCTGCTTTCTTGTTTAATTCAGGATTCTCATTGTAGATTTTAATTACAGTTCCATGTTTTTCTTTAGATTCATCAACATATAGCTGATACTTCAATGATGGTGAATATCTGTGATTATAAGCTCCAATTTCAAACTTCACATTTTCTGATCCAATCTTGTTCTTTATACCCTCCAAAGGAGAAATAGAGTAGTACGGAGTAGCTAAGGCAGAGCCACCTCCCGAAAATGCAGCGTATAACGCATTAGGACCAATAACAAGAGTTTTTTCCCTTTTGAAAGGCAAAACATTCTTTGTGTTTTTCAAAAGAACTATAGCTTCATCTGCAACTCTTCTATTGAATTTTTGGTCTTCAAGAGTATTTCTCTCCTTTTCAGGAGCGTTTTCAGGAACCCCTGATTTATAAACAGATTTAACTAAACTTAAAACAGCATGTGCTCTTTCATTTAAGGTATCTTCTGTAACTTTTTTAGATAATAAATCATGTAAGACTCTCTCACCTCTCCATCTTCCTGGGCCCGGCATTTCAAGATCTAATCCGGCATTTATTGCATCAGACGTCGAATATGTTCCAGTCCAATCAGACATAATGAGACCATTCCAGTTCCATTCTTTTCTCAAGATCTCCTTAATTAAATACTGATCTTCACTAACATGAACACCATTTACTTGGTTATAAGATGTCATCACAGCTTTTGGGTTTGATTTTTTAATAGCAATCTCAAATGGTTTTAAATAAATTTCCCTCAATGCTCGTTGAGATATGATAGAATTGGAGGAAAATCTTTCATTCTCCTGATCATTACCGACAAAATGTTTAATTGTAGCAGCTAATCCATTTTCTTGGAATCCATTAATATAACTTGCAGCTAATTCCCCAGATAATAAAGGATCTTCGGAAAATGACTCAAATCCACGACCACCATTAGGAATTCTTTGAATGTTTACTGTGGGTGCTAGCAAGATATGAACACCTTTAGCTCTAGCTTCAAGATCTAAAAACTTCCCAACTTGGTGTAACAATTCTGAGTTCCAAGTTGAGCCCAATGCTGTCCCAACTGGAATGGCAGCAGTTGGTGTGCTTTCAAAATGATGTTGTCCCCTAATACCATTTGGACCATCAGAAGAACGAGCTGCTGGAACACCTAATCGAGGAATAGGATATGTGTGCCAATAATCACCACCTTCACAACAGTCAGTAATTAAAGTTTGTGTCAAACTAGATCCTTAACTCACCGGCCAATAGTGCCACCTTCTCATTGGTGGTTAACTTCTTGAGAACTTCCTCAACATTGAAATCTGTTGTCATTTTATGATACTAAAGCATGGGTACAGTTCAGTATAGTTTTCGGGGGCTTCAACAGAGTTTATAAAGGGTGAAAATTTATGTGGACATTAATATGAAGTTGAGGTAGGATCGGTGTTTATGGAGCATTTCCTAGTTTGGCAACTGGGGCGGTCATTGATTATTTTAGAGAAAACGGTAATTACTAGTTGTGTACTGTCACGGAAAAACCTAAGGTCGATATTTCACTGTGGAGCTTTGAAACACACCACAGTTGAGAAGGATTATCAACTAGAGTTGCTATGTCTAGATACTTGTGTAAGTGGTATTCCACTTATTGGTTAAGTTAGGTGTCGGCTTTAACTGTACTTGAGTTTGGGTTATAGTATCAAGGTTTCCGATCTGGTTTGATTACATGGTTCTCCATTTAAGGATAACCTTTGAACTTTAGATCGATGATCTACTGATAAGCCATAGATTTTGGAATGGCTGCACCTTTCTTAGTTCAAAAAGCTTTAAAATTAAAAAACCCTAGTCTATCGTTCAGTATATTGTGGCTCTTTAGAGGGAGCACAATTGTTATAAAAGCTCACTAAAATATCCAATATTTGGTATAAATTTAATGCTGTTTTTCAATAACAATGTCCTCAAGTATCAAAGAGAATAGTCACATTCATCAGGATAGCCTTACTTCTGAAGATGAAGCCTCTGATGTTTTCAAAAATGTCAAAGAAGCTATTCAAACAACTGGATTTTACACTTATGCTCAGGAAAAGAAATTGCTTAGAAAGGTTGACTTACATGTTATGCCTCTTTTAATTTTGATGTATCTTTGTAAGAATTTGGATGTTAACAACATTAGTTATGTTACTACCATGAATACAGGTACGGATTATAATGTTTTAACACAATTGAATATGACTAAAGATGATTGGGCATGGACCAGTACCATCTATTTTATTCCATTCGTTATTTTTGAAATTCCTTCAACCATATTGATGAAAAAATCAACTCCAAGACTACATCAATTCAGAATTGCTTTCCTATGGGGTGCAACTACTGCCTGTCAAGCTGCTGTTAAAAATAAAGCTGGGTTATATGGATTACGTTTTGCACTTGGTTTATTCGAATCTGGTCTCTACCCAGGTGCTTTAACACAACTGACTTATTGGTATAGACCTGATGAAATTACAACTAGAATGGCTTTTCTAGGTGTTTTAGGATCTTTCTCAAATATTTTAACTGCATTTATTACTTATGGTTTTAGTTTTGCATCTGGTAAAGGTGGATTATCTGGTTGGCAATGGGTATTTTTAATTGAAGGTATTTTCACCATGTTGTGTTCATTTTTGGTTATTTTATTTTTACCAAATTATCCAGATACATCAAAAAAATGGTTGAGCGAAGAGGAACAAGCTTATCTTATCCATAGATTACCTCTTCAAGCTCCAAAATCAAGCGATGCAAATGTAAGCTTCTCAGATATTTTCCAAGCTTTAAAGAATCAAAGAATTTGGGCTTTCTCACTTTTAAAACTTTTCCAAAGTTTGGGAACTTACGGTTTAGGATTTTGGCTCCCATCAATTGTTCAACAATTTGGTTTAGGAAAACCAGAGACCGCACCATTATTAAGTGTTCCATCTGCGTTTTTGTCTGTGATTTCAGGAATTTTATTCTCTTATTTCATTGACAGAGCTCTTTTCCCTCCAGGATTTTTAGTTGTCTCATCTTTAACTGTTTCTTTGATTTCTTTTATCGTTTTGACTGTGGTAACACTTAAACCGGTATTATATGCCTTCATTATGGTGGCAACAATGGCAGCAGCTGCTGATGGTTCTGTTTTGACCTCCTGGATGAATCACAGTCTAAAGGGAAGTTCTCAAGTTGGATTTGCATTCTCTTTTTCAAATTCTGTGGGTCAACTTGGTGGTATAATCGGTCCCCAGATTTTTAGATCTCGTTATTCTCCAAGATACACTGTTCCTTATGGTGTTTGCTTGGCTTTTATTGGTGTGGCATTAATCACAGTCACCTATATTTGGATAATTACAAAAGATGTTACTTATAAACTCATTGAAGAAAGAAGAGAAAGGCTTAAAGAATCTAAAAAGGACGATAATGATAAACCAATCTACAATCAAGCTTCTCTTGGTAAGTTTGAAGTGATTGAATAAATTCTGTATATGATAAGTCCATATTATACAGCTTGGGTTTAATTTTGTGTGAAGTAATTCGTAGTATTTTTGATCGATAAAATTTCCCTTTTGGGACTTCGAGAAAAGCCCTATTTTTTTTGAGGGTATACATAAAGTGGTTCAAAAAAATCCACAATTTCTGGCCCATTAAGTGAACTGTGTCATTAATAATTATGACTATCTTGTCGCCAATTCCTTGGTGACCTTTCAAAACGAAGTTCCAAATAGTTTGTGCTAATTTCTACCGCAGCTTGAGAGCCACTAACAAAAATAAAAGAGCCACACATTTTGATTAAGCTTACCTTCACATGAAAAATGGTGTATAACTGAAGAACTTGCATTAAAACGATCCACCAAATTTATAATATAAAAGGGGTTCATTATCCATGTTCAGTTGAAAGCTACTTCCTTGATTATATTTGTTAGAATTACAAGTACATATATTAATTACAAACATGGTTACAGTTAACGATAACGATCCAAAATTTGGACCTTTAGAAGCTCCATTTCTTAAATTTTTCACTGCCGGTTCCACAAATGGTCAAAAAGTTGCAATCTTATTAGAATTACTAGGCTTAAAATATACTTTAAGACCAATTGATTTCAGAAATGCCAAAGAAAACAAAGAAGAATGGTTTTTAAAGATCAATCCAAATGGTAAAATCCCGACAATTACTGAAGCTGATGAAGAAGGTAAAACTTTTTCTTTGGCTGAATCAGGAGCCTTGTTGTTGTATTTGGCTGAGAAATACGATACTGAACATAAATTCTCTTACGATAGCAAATCTCCTTTACACTGGGAAGAAGTTGAAACTTTATTCTTCCATGTTAGTGGTTTACATCCAGCTCAAGCCAATTTGAACTATTTCAGAACAAATGCACCTGAAGATTCTAAGAACATTGACAGATATAGAGCCGAAGTTATCAGATCTTACCAACTTTTGGATGATAAAGTTGCAAAAAATCCATCTGGTTTTTTGGTTGGTGATCATATCTCTTTAGCAGATTTGATTGTTTTACCTCATGCTAGAGGTTTAAAAAACTCTGGTGTTGATATTGCTCAATTTAAGAATTTGAACAAATGGGTTTCTAAAATCAGTGAGATTGCAGAAGTCAAGAAAGCTTTAGAATTGTTATAGATTTTTTATAAATGATATGATAACTTTTAAAAAACTGCGTAGAATACTGAAAGTAATAGAATTAAGCCATTCCTTCTTCAGCTAATTTGAGTACGTTTTTTAAATGGAGATTGTCTCTACGAATTGGGTAAAGCTATCTTTTTTTTTTTTTTTTTTTCCTCCTCGATACTTGCCAAATCTCTCAACACAGTCAAGTCACATGACTGTCACATGACTTAATATTCTAATCATAAGTTGCAATTCATCACTTGAGAGATTTACGTATAAGGGGTTATATATCACTATATAAGACCCAATATCCACTATTTAGTTATATTATATTTATACAAGGAGAGTTTTACTGGTCTAATTGCACTATTGTAATTTACTACTAGTTCTACTTCGCGAATTACCATCAGATAATCTAATAATACTTTCAAGCAGATAGGACAGATTATAAAAGAACACCGATATCAGGGTACTTATCAATATCTGAAGTCATCAACAACTTATTCCATTTTACGTTGATCATGACGGTAAATGATCTGAAGAAAAGATTTGACGAGTTAGCAAGAAAAGTTCCAATTGTGGACACACATAATGATTTCCCATATTCACTAAGAGTTCAGTTACACAACGAAATTTACAAACCAAATTTTGACTTTGATAAGGTCTTGGGTACTCATACCGATCTTGTTCGTATGAAACAAGGGAAAATAGGTATTCAATTTTTCAGCTGTTTTATTGAATGTAAAGATCCTGATGAACTCTATGATGATTTCAACAAACCCAATTCTGCAGTTCGTGATACATTAGAACAAATCGATGTGACAAAGAGACTCGTTGACGATTACTCTCAAAGCTTGAGCTTTGTCTATACCGCTGATGAGGCAATGAATGTTTTTAGAAAACAGGATGGTAAGATTGCCATTACGCTTGGTGTTGAAGGTTTACATCAATGTGATTTATCATTGGCTGTTGTCCGCCAATATTTCCAATTAGGTGTCAGATACATAACATTGACTCATAATTGTGACAATCCATTTGCTACAGCTGCTTCCTCAACTACTGCTGGCAAACATGATAATGGTTTGACCAAATATGGAGAGGATTGTATACGTGAGATGAATAGACTAGGGATGATAGTTGATTTGAGTCATGTCTCTTACCAGACCATGTTAGACACTCTGGAAATTACTAAAGCACCTGTAATTTTTTCACATAGCTCTGTTTACAGCTTAACTATGCATGAAAGAAATGTCAGAGATGATGTTTTATTAAAAGTGCAAAAGAATGGTGGTGTTGTATGCATTAATTTTTTCCCATTGTTTTTAAAAAGGGATGATGAAGAATCCGTCACAATAGATGATGCCGTAAATCACATTAAATACATTATAGATCTTATTGGATGGGACCATGTTGGATTTGGGTCTGATTTTGATGGTATCCCTTGTGGTCCAAAGGGGTTAGAAGACGTTTCCAAATACCCTGAACTTGTACTCAAAGTCTGGGAGAGGACTAATGCAACTGAAGAACAGATAGCCAAGCTAATGGGACTCAATGTAGTTAGAGTTTGGAAAGAATGCGAACTGGTGGCAGAATCTTTGAAGTCCTCCAAACCTGTGGAATCTAACTGGAACAAAAGACGTTGGATCTTTCAAGAATATTGTAATGAATTCCCAGAACTTTTCCCTGGTGCATATAAAGCAATGGGAAATATTTACGAAAACTATGACATTGAGAAGGATATAACTACTGATGATAACTGATACTAATCATTATGGTACTTAGGCTCATTGTTATATATTGTGAATTTAGATTAATTGTATAAATATCTACGCTTTCTCTACAGAATTATTGTGAATTAGGGAACTAGACGTAATTTATAACTGGGTTGTCATAATTAATTCTTCGAATTATCAACCATCTCAAAATACTTTTTGACACTTGGGCGTTCTCTTACTCTCTTGTACCAGTTTTTGAGGGCTTTACAATCTTCTGGAACTTGAACATTAACAAATGTGAGAAATATCATTCCACCAATAGCAGCACAATCTGCCATTGAAAACTGATTGCCAACAATATAGGGTTGCTTTTGCAAGATTTTATCCAAGAAAAACATCCCATTAATACCTCTTTCAAGTTGATGTAAACCCCATTCATGATTTTGGTATGTCTCAACTGTAGGTCCCAACCCAGCCGTTGAATTATGGAAGTAAAGACTGATAGCTTCAAGAAATTCAAATTCAACACGTCTAGTCATCATATGGATTTTTCCAGTCTCTAAAGGAGAGGTGCCTGTCAATGATGGATTCCCATCAATATTATCAATATACTGAGTTAAAGCAACACATTCAGATAGAAGTGTTCCATCAGCAAACTCAAATACTGGAATTGTTTTTGAATAGTTTTTGGTGCTTTTAAACTCAAGTGTTTTATGATCTCCTTTATAAAGATCAATAAATTTGTACTCAGGGATATCATGTAATCCCTTTTCAAGTAATGCAATTCTGACTCTAGCTGGATATGGACCTCGTGGAAAATCATATACAATAACTTTCCCTGGTTTTTTGTCGTCAAAATTTCTAGTAGCACTCATTTTAATGTAATTGTTAATTTCCTTCTGAAGATTTGATTCAAATGAACTTACAAGGAAATATGAAATCTTTTATATTTAAAAACTATATGATAAGTTACCAATCATCTGTTATAAATTATATTTGATGTTTTTGGTGATAAGTACCCACATTAATATAATAAGCTACCACTACGCGCACACTTCAAAAGTAAGTACCTTAAATTTGTATGATGAGGTCCGGTAAATAACAAGTGGGAACTTTGTATATACTAAATGAATTAACTATTAATTCATAATAATTACAAGCTGATGATAAAGTACCAATTAATTTTCAATTCGTTATATTGAACAGCCAACTCACCAAATTTAATTGTATAAGTAATTTCTTACTGACGAATAACGTTTAAATTTAATATTTGAGATCAAAGGTTTATAATAGTTATATTAATTACTTCAGAAGAGCCATATATGATATGTATTAATTCCTATAAATCAATATAGAATAATTTTAACACCTTCGTATTTTTTTAACAATTCAGTTAGTTTTGGTTCATCAAGAATTGAATGCAATTTTTGATCAAGATATGAAGCATCTAATATTATTGATTTTATTTCATGACCACTGAAGTCCGAATTCAAAATTCTCTCCACTGTTCCTATTATATATTTTGTATCATCACGGACTTTGGAATCGTATCCTTTACCAACTTTCATGGCTTTACTTTTTGGTCCTAGAGCCTTGAATAAATCACCAATTCTAACTCGACTTATAGACAAAATAAGAGTCAAACCTTTATTATATTTGTCTGTAAAATCCTTGAAATTATCAAGTGTTCTATCTTCCTTATATTTGGATGCATCCACAAAGTCACTTTTTTTAAAATAATCCAAATGGGTACTTTCTTTATTGAACTTAATCAAGATTTGAGAGAAATGATGGGCAATTTCAACTGAACTCAACTGCGGTATTTTTTTCTTTAAAGAGATATCCTGCTCCATCTTTACCCTCTTCTTCTCCTTGAACTTATCATCAGTTTTTCTTCTTCTTTTAGCAGTTGTTTTATTATCATCAGTATTGGTTTCATTCTTAATAATTTCGTCTTCTGAGTGATCATCCACTATTTCGACTCCTTCGGCCTCAGGTTCGGAGTCAACCTGGTAGTCAAGCCCGTCATCTAAATCATCTGGATTATTACTCATCGTATAAATGTCCTTAATCAAAACAGTTTGGAATAGATGTCTTATCAAGTACTTTTTTTTTTCGCATATGAATATTTTTTTTTTCTAACCGATGAGTCGTGCAGAATCCAAAATATTATCGTTATGAATTTTTCTTTGAATTAAAATCGCGATGCGCTTTGTTTACTATTTAGACATATATCCAATATTTATAGGTAAAGATCAATTAGTGTCACGATGTCAGAAAGGACTCCTGAAAGGGTGAGTATATCGTATCGTGTGCACAGGAATGCTTGACTAATTCAACGACAGAACATCTCGAAAAGCAGCACTAATCCTACTCCTCGGTCAAGAAGACAATCCAAAACCCCAGTACGAACACCACGAAGAAGAAGGGCAACCATTGTTTCAGCTAACTTGCTCACCCCAAGAAGACATAGAAGACCTAGTAGCACTCCTCAAAATACACTTCGGATTTTATCCAGAGCTTTGGCTAAAGAAAAGCAACCAGATGTTACAGAAGATATTGACCAGGACGAAGCTGAACAGAGAGAGCTATCGCATGAAGAGACAAATAAAAAGGATCATCAATCATTCACTACAAATCAAGATTTTGCTCTAGAGCAAGACATAGATTTTGATTTTCAAGAGGATTTAGATAAACAATATGAGAATCAAATAACTGACCCACAACAACAATGGGTGGTGGATGATGGTGATGATGACATTGAAGATAGAAGAAGGCTATCCCTCAGACACAGTGAAAGATTTTCTCAGCAAGCTCTATCAGATATCGCTCTTCCAGTGGGCATAATGCCAGACGAATCGATTGATGCTGCACCATTTTCAGATACATTTCAATTCGATGTTCATCCTGAATCCGAAGTTCTTCACAATTCACAATCAGTGATAAACACAAAAGATCTATTGATACGGCCTAATATCCCTTCAAAAAAACTAGAAAAAACTGTCAAGAAGCTTAGATTACAAACCACGGATCGTGTGAAGAACCCTACGAATAATAGGAGAATAACTAAATATGCTCAGACTTTTACCAAGAAATCTTTAAGCAAACAAGCTATCAAGACTTTACATCAAACCACAGAGCTATTTTTCAATCAAGTTTCTGATGATTTACAAGCTTATACCAAACATTCCAAAAATAAAGAAGTTATAAATATAAGGTCAGTATTTTTGCTTCTTAAAAGACAGAGACAAGTTGACTCAATTGATTCTCTGTTAGACCTCGTTGAGGAAATATTACCATTAGAACAAGTTCTTGAAATACGAAAACATATTAACAAATTATCTACATAAAAATTGCATTTTCAAATTTCTCTATATACAAATTTTCATGACAAAATTTTTCAAGCAGTCATCACTCTAGTGCTTTGAATTTCACTCTGTCTATGTTTAACAATACGATAAAGTTCAAAGATTGACGCTGGCGTTATACCTTGAATTCTTCTAGCTTGACCAATTGTTTCAGGCTGAACACGGTTTAAAATATCTTTACATTCAGCACTCATTGACTTCATAGTGGAATAATCAAAATTAGAAGGCAACATCATTGTTTCATCAGATTGAAATGCCTTTATAAAGTTGGATTGTCTATGCACATATGGTGAATACATACCTTCTATGAAAATTTTATGTAAAACTCTCATTGGGGTTTCTGAAAATTTTTTATCAAGTGCTGGTAAAATATCTTTTACTTTAACCCCTGTAAATCTTAACATATCATAGGCACTTTTTTTAGAACTTCCATCTCCAACATTAATATTTAGTAAGTTTGACCAGTTTTTACTTGGTAAAGAAACCGACTTCATTTCATCAGTAAGTTCATCCATCATAGATTTATCTGAAGAAAATTTTTCCCATCTTTCATTCTTTACTATTCCCAATTTTTTCCCTAATGCAGTCAACCTCAAATCAGCGTTATCAGCCCTTACACTTATTCTAAATTCAGATCTCGAGGTAAACATTCTATAAGGTTCATCAACACCTTTAGTGATAAGATCATCGATAAGAACCCCAGTATAAGCATCTGATCTTGATAATTTTAACTGTTCCTTCTCTTGATAACTTAATCCAGCATTAATCCCAGCAACACAACCTTGAGCAGCAGCTTCCTCATAACCTGTTGTACCATTTATTTGACCTGCTAAGAAAAGACCCTTAACAAGTTTTGTCTCTAAAGTTTGACGTAATTGTCTAGGATCAACATAATCATACTCAACTCCATAACCTGGTTGTAGCATTTTGACATTTTCTAGGCCTGGAATCATTTTTAACATTTGTTCTTGAATTTCTTCTGGCATTGTCACTGAAATACCATTTGGATAAACAATATCAGTATCTAAACCTTCAGGTTCAAGCCATATTCTATGACTTTGCTTTTCTGGGAATCTTATAATTTTACTTTCAATAGAAGGACAATATCTTGGTCCCTTTATAGTTTCACGAATATGAATAGATTTATCCAAATTATTTCTTAGTAATGTATGCATTTCTTCAGTAGTACGTGTACCATAACAATTCAATTGATTTTCAATTGAAACTTTATCATTCATATAACTCATTGTTTGGGGAGGATCATCACCATATTGGACTTCAAGATTCGTATAATCAATAGTTTTAGATGATAATCTTGGAGGGGTACCTGTTTTCAGTCTACCTAGTTGAAATCCAGCATCTTTTAATGTTTTTGAAATTCCAAATGTAGCCTTCTCACCAATTCTACCTGCTGGATAAACAGTTAATCCAATATGAATTTCACCACCCAAGAAAGTCCCTGTTGTGATAACTACTCTGGATGTTTTAAATATTCTTCCATCTTCTAAAATTATACCTTTAATAACATTTGGTTCTTCATTAGATGGAGTTTCTTCAATAATGATATCTTTAACTTGACCCTCTAATAAATTTAAATTTTCATAATTTTTCAACTCTTGTTGCATTTCTTTTAAATAAATTTTTCTATCAATTTGTGCTCTTGGACCCCAAACAGCTGGACCTCTTGAACTATTCAACACTTTAAATTGTATCCCGGCTTTATCAACAATTTTAGGTGCCACACCGTCTAATGCATCTACTTCTTTCAATAAGGTACCTTTCCCCACACCACCCATCGATGGGTTACAAGAACAAGTACCTATCTTGGTCAAGTCCTGAGTAATTAAGTATGTCTGTACACCACTTCTTGCAGAACCAGTAGCTGCTTCACAACCAGCATGTCCTCCTCCAATGATAACGACTGGTAATTCTTGAGATTTTACCAGAGCCTCTCGTAGTTCTGCATTTATCGAGATATGACGTTTCCCTAGGTTGATCAGAGATGTTACCGGCCTTCTATAAGCCCTTCGTATAGCCAACATGATGACAACCAGTGTACTAGATTCTCATTCAATTTACAAAGTCAGATCAATTAATTCATTAAAGATCTATTTTTTTTTTTTTTTTTTTTTTGGTTTAAAATTTCTTGCATCGGCCACTCCAATATTAAGTATAATGCCTACAATATTACTTAAATACATCGAACATATATAGCTCTGGGAAAACAAAACACACATAAACCTTATCCTAAAACCTATCCAATAAAACCTATTCCTTGCCTTTTACCTAAATAACCTTATAAAAGTAACCTACATCTTCTTAAACAGTCTCCATGAACTTCTCACCTAGTGATGCCAAATAAGCAAAAGTAACAAATGCCCCAACAGTCATGCCCGTGACACCTGCCATGATGTGTGATTTGACGTTAATACAAGATGTTCCAACTTTCTGTCTCTTGATAGAGGGAGTGTCAATCTGACTAACAACAGTCTCTGACTCTTCAACTTCATCATCTTCTTGATACTTTCTCTTGAGAGAGTTAATAGTTTGATCCTCATTAGTTTCGTCAACAAGAGAGCTAGCAACAACATCCTCAACAGGGTGGTCATGATATTCAATTGATTCTTGAATTGTGTAGTTTTTCACAAGTCCATCATCAATGTCGTCTCCAGCTTCCAGACCTGATATCTCATCTTCATTAACAGAAAAGATATCTTCACTAAAGGCTTCTTCAGGAACCTCGTCTGTGATGATTTCAACGCTCTCTTCAATTTCAAATGGTTCGGATTCTTCAATTTCAACATCGTCACCAACAACACAATCAATAACAGAATCTTTTAAAGTCTTTGGATCCAACTGTTGAACTTCTAACCAAAAAACCTGTTCCCCTTCTGAATTATAATTAAAACTGACACTAAATTGTAACAAAACTTTACATAAATTTAGTGAACCATCTTTCCAGGATTTGTCAGGAGTGAAGAACACAGTATCGGAATCCACATGGAATGAATTTTGATCCGATTGGTTTTTATTTAAGACATCAACAAATCCAGCTATATCATTTTGTCTAATTCTAATCTTTGCATTCTGAGGAATACGTTTTTGACCCCATACAATCCCATGTTGAGATCCATAATCCTCCAAAACAACTGATGGAATCCCGTCTTTGTCAACCTGATCAAAGTCGACATGGACATAAGCGTGTGTCTTTGAAATTGTTCTTTCATCAAATAAGAGGTTTCCTTCTTGTTCCACTCTAAGCAACTTATCAGTTGCATTAACTGCCCTTGAATGAGCAGCAGCCACTGCACGTGAGGATCTCCCAATTACAATGCTGACAGCAGGAGACCCAGCAGTCCCCAACTGGACTCTTCTCTTTGTTATCCCAGACGTCATAAGTAATTACCGAATACTACTATCCTTTATAAAGAACCTCCTCTATTTGCCACAATATCAATTAAATTAATTAAATAACAATTGATAAGAATTTACACAAAAAACACATTCGCGAAAAGTAAGGGCAAAAAATTCGCAGGTAAAAAAAAAAATTGTGACAAATTTTAAAGCCACTACTAACGTTTTAAGCGGAAATGACACTAATTTACAGAAATTCAAAGGGATATCAGAACAACTATGTTGATCTTGTTATATAGATTGATAATATAGCTCTATAAACCATAAATATAGCTATATATCACTTAAATATTGTAGTAAATGATATATTTTTGTTGCAAAAAATTAATAAAATTACCCTCCCTTGATTTCCGTCTCAGGCTTTCGATTCGAAAATACACCTGAAAGAAAAAAAAAATATTGTATATATACGTCTATTAGTCTCGAGAAGTCACAAAACACCAAAACATAACCCTTACAGTTGATTCATATATAAATTGACGGTCCATCTGGAGAACTAGAATTCAGACAGAAACCAACTCGTCGAGAATACCCAATTTACTCGGCTTGAAATTGAATTTTAGGTACATTGACAAGAAAAAAATGTCTTTAAATTCACCCCAGATACACAACAGTCAATATATCTCAAAACAAAACTACTATTCTTCACCTCTTGATAATAACTTTCAAGACCAGTTCAACCCAAATCAACAAGGAAAAGACAACACAGATATTTCTAACCAACAACAACAAAGTTCTTTGATTGAACAACCACACCCTCATCATGTTCAACATCAAACTCAATTCACTCATCATCATCAACAACAACAAAACCATAACTCAAATGTTTCTACACCATTAAACGAAACACAAACCCCTGGATCTGATCAACACCATCAAATTCAACAACCAGCATCACTACCTCATCCTCAAACTCATAATCAACAACATCAACCTCAAACTTATGATGAATTTTCTAATAATTTTACATCAATAGCTGGTTTAAATTTAAATTTCAATCCTAGTGGAGCTTCATCAGCAGGATCAAATGAAAATTCAAATTATATGCAATCTTCTCATACAAGTAATAATCAAGATGATAATGATATTCCTCAACCACAACAACATCAAATACAGGCTCCTCCACCACCTCCTCCACAATCAACTCAAACTTCTACTGTTCAATCACAAAATGAACAACCTTTTTATGTGAATGCCAAACAATATCATCGCATCTTGAAAAGAAGAATAGCGAGAGCTAAATTGGAAGAAACATTAAAAGTTGCAAGAGGTAGAAGACCTTATCTTCATGAATCAAGACATAAACATGCAATGAGAAGACCAAGAGGTCAAGGTGGTAGATTCTTAACTGCCGCAGAAATTGCAGAAAGAGATCGTCTAGAAAAGGAAAAAGCTGCTGCTGATGCACTTGCTGGAAATAAGGATGGTGCTGGTGATCACAATGGAATAAATGAAAATCAAACTTCTAATGAATCATTGACTTCTAATCAAGAAACCTCATATGTTTAATGTGTTACGAGATTATAAATTAGAGAGAATCATACTCTCATATATTTTTTGTGTTTTCTGTTTCTATTTTTTAATTAATTAACGTCCTTTTGTTCAATTCTGAGTTTTTCTTATATATAACTGTTTTCTTTTTTCTTTTACTTTTTTAATGGTTGAATGAACATCTACAATAAAAAAAAAATATAGTTCCTTGTTAATAGGTAGGCCGATATATATTAATGGGTATTTAGTTTAAAAACCTAACAAAGTCAAACTTTTAACTCCATCTGGTGAAAGTTCTGATTTCATTTGACTTATAAATGCTTGATTTGATTCTGAATTTAGTTTCTTGAGTTGCTCAATTAAATAATTCTTACCACCATCAATATTATTAACTGTAGGTGCTGGGTCAAATTGTTTTGCACTAATGGTTGCAAGTCTAGAGAAATTAGATCCAAATGATGAAGTTTCTTCTATATCTAAATCAATTGCACCTTCATGATCAGCTTTGATATTATATATTGATTCACTAGTTGTGATTTTAACAAGTGTATCAAAAGTTGATGTAAGTAAAGTTGAATAATTACCATTGATGAAGTATTGTGATGATATTAAATTTGTCAACCCAATTATAACAATTTTTTTATCCAATAAATTACCAATATTTAAAACTGATGGTAATAAAAATTGTTGATAAACTGTACCAAAAATACCATTTTGAACTTGATCGAAAAAATTAATAGCATATTCACTATTTTTCAAAATTGTAACTTTACTAATAAAAGTAATTAATTTTTTAACATATTTTTCTGTTCTAGAATTTTGTAATCTTTGTAATAACAATATAGCAATTTGTTTAGTATATTGATCAATAGATCCATCAGGAAATTTAACTAATATGGTTTCTAGTAAATCAAATCCATAATTTTCATTTAATTTTGAAGAAATTAATTTTTGGAAAACACCTAATAAAGGACTTAATTCTCCAAATACACTTGGATCTTTAGAAATAATTGCTTGTAATAATCTGGTTACAGCTGGAATATTACCTTTAAATTCCCAAACACTTGGTGATAGAAGTGGTTGAACAAGTTGTTTATAAGCATCTGGTAATGATGAACCTTCTGGTTGAATTTCAAGTAAGAATGCAAAAATTTGAAAAGAATATGGAACAAATTCTTGAACATCAGAACCTAAAATATTAAGTAATGTAGGAAGAATTAAATCAACAAACTTTGAAATATTTGTCTTATAATTAAATTTCACTAAAACACCAATAGATTCAAAAGTATAATGTGAAAATTTTGGATTTGATGGATTTTTGGAAATAACAGAAACAATTGATAGTAATTGTTCTAAAATACTGGTACTATAACTTTCAATACTATCTTCAGCAATAACCAAAACCCTCATAATAGTTTTCATCAAAAATTCGTTTTCTGCCAATTTTTCTGGAGTTTGATTAGTTTTTAAAACTAATCTAAATAAATTTGACAATAAATCTTGTACAATTGGTTGTATATCAGTTTTGTTGAATAAAGTCCCTTGATTTGAATCTCTAATAGACAAAATTCTTTCAATAGTGACAGCAGCATATGTATACTGGACAAATTCATTGGCATGTAGATGTTCTGTTAAAATAGGAAACGATTCCAATAATTGTGCCTTGGTTAGCTGATTTCTAAAAATATAGATATATTTAATAGCATCAACTTTTAATATTGGATGAATGTTATCATTCAATAAATCTGAAACAATATTATTGGTGAAAAATTGAACAACATCCAAAAGCAAATTTGTTGAAGAAATTCCAGAACTCGTTACAGACCCCTTTGCAGCTAATGCAGTAAATAGATATAGAGTTAAATCTTTAAACTTCCAATTTGAAGAGTCGGCTTGATATTTTTCTAAATAATTGGTGATATAACTCAATACAACCTGAGTAACCAAACTTTCATTTTTAGACTTCAATTCTCTTAAGAAATCAATTGAAGCTCTTCTTCTAGTGTCAGAATCAGAACCTTCAAGATCTCTTCTTATGTATTCAATTGGATCATCTTCAAATAATTCTTCATCACTTTCACGAACAGTTAAATTTGGAATAATAATTCTTTCAGTTATTTCTTTTAATGCAGTTTCATTGTTAAAAATCTCAGAATGTTTTTCTAATTTGGCAACTGCTGTTAGGAATGATAATAATTTACTGACTAGAATATCATATCTAGGTTGAAGACCTGTTGCTGTTAACAGATTCCAAGTGCTTTGAACAAATTGTGGAATCAATGGGTCAAACACATCTTCATATCTTGTTGTGTATAATTGTATCAACTCGGAAATTGCAGTTTTAACTTTGGATAGTATTTCAATATCATCGGAATCATCATCTTCTGGTTTTAAAAGATCATTAGAGTAAACCAAATATTTATGAATGATACTCATACCTTCATTCATATGGTCTTCAAAAAATTCTGGAATATCTTGACAATTTAAATCATAATAAATTTTCACCAATAAGATAAGAACATCAAACAAAAGTAGTAATTGGGCTTTGTTTGAACCATTTGAGTCAATTGAGACATCAACTTTCTTTAATAAACTCAAAAAAGGTATTGAAAATTTTTCTAGAACTAATTTGATTTCCAAAAATAATGCATCTGATCTAAATAATGGTCTCCATCTCTTAAAAATGGAATGTGCAACTGTTAAAACACCATTGTTTGTGACCATGTCATCTTCTGAAAGCTTACCAACTAGATCATCAATTAAAGTTGGCCATCTTTCAGGGAAATCAGAATCTGCAATAACTGAGATTGCTTCTCCAATTTGAATTTGGAGATTATTAGGTAAAGAAATCATTAATGGAATAATTTCTGATTTGATCAACTCAGCGTCTTGAATCAGATGAGTACCATTCTCGTCAACCCAATTTCTTTTGATAAAATTCTTGAAGAATAGAGCTGCAGCCAATCTACTAGAGATTGGTAAATTTGTCGAAGCAACGACATGTAATAATGATAGAGAGAATCCTTGGTTAGATTCTTGAGCCTTAAGGCTCTGCTCCGCCTGTTTGGAAGTTGAAGGGTTCAATGACTGCTCCAGCAAGAAGGCAATTGACTCTAATTCAGACATGGTCAAGCGCTTTGACAAGAATACTAGTAGAAGATTGTATTCAAAATTCTTCTGATCTTGAAATTATTGTGTCTACTTAAAGAAGCTTCTTGAAAAAAAACATTTTCCAAAGAAAAATATTGGTGTATTACATAAGCGATCCAGATATGATAGGGGAAGCACAATTTACCACTAAAACAGCAAAAAGTAAACAAACATAATTAGCATCTCTTTAAATTATACGTACTATATATCCTTTGTTAATTCTATCGTATCACGGACTCTGACAAGAGCTTTTTACTCGTGAAAGATCCCAACACTCCTCCATCGACTGAATATGTGGCCATGGGGGAATATATTTTGACTGATCTTAGATGTGTATCCTTCCCATGTTGATGATTAGCTACAATAAGCAATCTGACCAAGAAAGTCTTCAAGTGGGAGTCGAATCCTCCTGCATTCTTATCGTGGAAAGGTATCTGTGTCCACCCCGTAGGCTGGTGAAGTTCAATTGTGGATACCTCGATCAAGTCATGAAACCCATTCCCAGCAAGAAATGTGATTTTGGAAGGCGTGTATGATTCATCAAGTGAAAAATCTGTAAATATTGCAATTTTGGAGATTGTGACTCTTTTAGAGAAGTGTATATCAAGATGATGTGGTTGAGTGCCATCTGATTGCCAGTAGGTATGTGGACTATCGTCTCTAAGCTCCTTGACCCCAGATCCAGCTTTGTATGAAGAGACCGACCAAGCGCCCAGTGTTCCTATATCGACAAGTCCTTGTAATTCCATTTCTCTTATTCCTAATATTAGTTGTTAATAAGAGATGCTGCAGTAGATATTGTTAAAAACAATCAATCTCACCTTGAATGAATTCGGAACTGGCGTCTCTGTACTCGTCCTCCATGTCATCATCCTCTTCCGAATTGGCATTGTGACTATCATCAGGGACATCTTGCCACGAGTCAGACATCCTCCAGGGCTTTTCTTATAATATGTCACAGAGCGAAGTTTGAAGATAAAACGTCTGTTTATAAATTCGAGGAAAAAGGTCGTGCGATGGCTAAAAGGAGTTTTTTTAGGTGATGGACTTCGTGGAGAAGAAATAATCAGAAGCAGCTCCTACATCGAAGTGAACCAAATTTAGTTATAAAGGGACTCTGATTACTGAAAAAATGTCCTCTAATCCAAATCCAACCTTTGCTCACTTACTACCTTTGAACGGGGAGTGGAAGCAAGATGTAACGAGATGGTTAAGTGAAGATGTACCATCATTCGATTATGGTGGATATGTTGTTGGTGACACTTCAGAAACTGCTACCCTTTGGTGTAAACAAGAAGGTGTGATATCTGGTATTCCTTTTGCACAAGAGGTATTTGACCAATGCAAATTGGAGGTGGAGTGGCTTGTGGAGGAGGGTCAATATTTAACACCAAAGGGTAAATTGGCTGTTGCAAAAGTTAAAGGCCCTGCAAGAAATATTTTGTTAGCGGAAAGAACAGCTTTAAATCTTTTAGCGAGAGGTTCAGGTATTGCTACACAATCTTATAAAACAATTGGATTGGCTAGAAAATCTGGATATAAAGGTATCATTGCTGGTACCAGAAAAACTACACCTGGCTTAAGAAGATTAGAAAAATATTCAATGCTTGTTGGGGGATGTGATCAACATAGATACGATTTAAGTTCAATGGTTATGTTGAAAGACAATCATATTTGGTCAACAGGTTCTATAACCTCGGCTGTGAAGAATGCAAGAAAAGTGTGCGGTTTTGCTGTCAAGATTGAAGTTGAATGTCAAAATGAAAACGAGGCTGATGAGGCTATTGAAGCTGGTGCTGACGTTGTAATGCTCGATAACTTTGAAGGTGAAGGCTTGAAAATAGCAGCAGCTAGTTTGAAAACAAAATGGCAAGGCAAGAAATCATTCTTGTTAGAATGTAGTGGTGGACTAAGGCTCGATAATCTTGAAGGGTACTTGACTAATGAGATTGATGTCTATAGTACATCGTCAATTCATCAGGGTGTATCATATGTTGATTTCAGTTTGAAAATTGACCAAAAATAGTTTCACTTACAAATAGAATTTATTATACAACATTGGTACAATTATGTATCTGTAAGCTACTTTACGGACCTTCGTAATACTTTGCGAACACTTATATGAGGAATACACAACTGGTGACGTACAACTTTCATACTTGTTGAAGCTTTGACTGCTTCTGATTGTCAAACAGAAGATGTCAACATAACTTTGTAAGCAAAAGTGATTGTGTTCTAGTTCATAGTGCGTATAATTGTAAAACCGGTATACATTTTAAATACCTAAAATCTACATAACCGTTGAAGTATAACGTCCAAAACCTAATCTATTGGCGTGCCGCGTATGTACATTTGATCGATAAATAATTTTAAACTTTGATATGACAATACCGATAGATAAAGATAACATAGTTACCTAAAGAAACTTTACCTCGAATCACGGTACAGTGTGTCTCTATTTTTGAGGGAAAAAAAAAACCAACAGTGAATACCGAGCCGTGTTGATCAACCAAATCTATTTCGTCTGAGTTGGAGACGTATTTAAAAGTACACAGACCTACACGTTCTCTGAAATGAACCACGAGAGAAATCTGGTAATAAATCACTAATCATGATGCTCTCCTCAATACCCAGAAGGCTGATCTGTTTGAATCCATCACTCATCACTCACTTTAGACATTTTGCTACATCACATAGATGTTTAAAATCAGAGAAACCATCAGCACAGATAATGGAAGTGAGCAAACAAGAAAATAAGGAATTTGAAGAATTTAAGAAATGGAAAGAACTCGAAGAATTCAAAAAAACTAGACCAAAACGTATTGTTGTAGCAATTACAGGAGCAACTGGTGTTGTATTAGGAATTAAGATCTTGGAGATGTTGAAAAAATTAAATATTGAGACTCATGTAATTATTTCAAGATGGGGGATTGGAACAATGAAATTTGAAACTGATTATACAATTGATGATATTGTCAAATTATCCACTGTCCATTATTCATATAAAGATGTATCTGCTCCAATCTCTAGTGGTTCTTTCCAACACGATGGGATGATTGTTGTTCCATGTTCAATGAAAACTTTATCAGCCATAAGGACAGGTTATACTGATGATTTAATTGTTCGAGCAGCTGATGTTACCATTAAAGAGAAAAGAAAGTTGTTATTGTGTGTTCGAGAAACTCCATTGTCGAGTATTCACCTAGAGAACATGTTGTCTTTGAGTAACAAGGATGTGATAATCTTCCCACCAGTTCCTGCTTTCTACACAAAACCCAAAACCATAGACCATATAGTTTTACAAACATCTGGAAGAATTCTAGATTGTTTTGGAGTTGATACACAGGAGTTTCCTAGATGGAATGGTATCAAAGATGCTAATGTAATAGAAGACTAGATTCATAGATAGATGTATATATATATACTCGGAAATCATTATTGTAGCATAACAACAGAATATCCAATCATTATTTCATCGCCAGATATCTGTCTTCAAACTCGGTTCTATAAGCTTGATCAGTATACATCGCGAAAAGTATATCAGACGCCAAAAAAAAAAAAAAAAAAAAGACAAAACCAAACATAAAACGCGTCAAAAAAATGTATATACTTGTACAACACCAGCTCTTTAGACTAAGATAGATGAAGATTGAGAAGAAGTATTCAAGCAGAAAGAATACTAAGAAAGAAGCTGCTCAGAAACATGTCTCTGTACTTCAGGATATAACAACTAGTATTGGAAATGCGTCCATTGAAAGACCATCGTTATCATCATCATCGCAGCCTTCCACACCAAACTCATCACAATTGGTAACGACTCCCACCACTTCACCACAATCCACTTCACCTTGTATACGGCAACCCAAAACTCAATTGATACTGTCAGTAGGGATTGATGAGAGGAAACAATGTTATGAATGCGGAATGTCCTACCTTAAAAATGTCAAGACTGATATTAAAATGCATCAAAAATATCATCAAAAATGTTTGAATGGTAGAGATTGGAATAAAAGTTGGGGTACTGTCTTGAAAAAAATTGGCCAGAAGGATCGCATTTGTTGTGTGAATCCAAGAAGCCTCTCTGAAACCAAAGCTGCATTGGAGCTATTAGAAATTGTAAATCGGGATTTGAATGCACCAGATGACAACAAATTTTGGTTGAGAGGTGAAGATTATGGGAAAGTTTTTGTATATGTAAGGGAAAACAAAGCTGTTGCAGTTATTTCAGTGGAAAGAATCAAGAAAGGAAAATGGTTCTCAGTCGATGATGGTAAAATTGTCAGTTCTTTGGATGTTGAGTTATTAGCTGGTATAAGTCGAATTTATGTATGTAAAAACCATAGACGTGATGGTATTGGTCTTCAACTACTTCAAACTGTTCAAGAATTTCTGATCTATGGGATGCTGATACCCAGAAATAAAATAGGATGGTCCCAACCTAGTTCTTTAGGTGGTAAGCTAGCAAATTCATTTAATGGATACAAGCATAAGTCTGGGAAATTATTGATTCCTGTCTACACTTGATTCATGCTCAAAGAGGTATATTCCGGGTGGAAACAAAATACACGTGATGGAAAACCCCCGAATTGTTATTATTTTTTTTTTTCTTTCTTTTTAAAAGCCGAGTCGAAATTTGTATAAATTAATAAAATTTTCAGAATCAAATAGAGAAACACCTACAATAGATAATTCAAAAATTATGTAAAGATTTTGAAGTTTTCAATTGAAACCCAATCTTACAAGAAAAATTATCAGATAACGGCTACTGGCATTCGTTTATTCATTGTCACACAAAAATAAAAGATTAACCGAGTCAGTCACAGAATTTTTATATATTTATTCTGGTGAGTAATAATAATAATAAAGTATATTATGCCTTCTCTCAACTTCAAAATGATGATATAATTAAAGCTTTTTTTAGACGTTAGACTTCCTAATTACTTTGAGGATAGAGCTAAGATATCTGAACTTTTATTGATGTGCAGAATATACATACCCAAAATCAAGATCAATTTATAACTAACTGATTATATTAGAAATATGTGTGGTATTTTAGGGCTTTATTTGGCCAACAAAAACTCGAATGCAGCTCCAGAGTTATTTGAAGGATCATTATTTTTGCAACATCGTGGTCAAGATGCAGCTGGTATTACAACATCTGGTCCAAAAGGTCGTTTTTATCAATGTAAAGGTAATGGTATGGCTAGAGATGTCTTCACTCCTCAAAGATTGTCAGGTTTAGTAGGTAACTTTGGTATTGCACACTTGAGATACCCAACTGCTGGTTCATCTGCTGGTTCTGAAGCTCAACCATTTTATGTTAACTCACCTTATGGTATTTCATTATCACATAATGGTAACCTGGTTAACACAATTCAATTGAGAAAATATTTGGACGAAAAAGTGCATAGACACATAAATACTGATTCAGATTCAGAACTTTTATTGAATATATTTGCCAGTGAGCTAGATAAATATAACAAAGCAAGAGTTGACAATGATGATATCTTTAATTCTTTGAAAGGTGTCATGGAATTATGTCGTGGTGCTTATGCTTGTTCTGGGTTAATTGCCGGTTATGGTTTATTTGCATTCAGAGATCCAAACGGTATTAGACCGTTACTTTTTGGTGAACGTGTAAAAGCTGATGGTACTAAAGATTATATGGTTGCATCAGAATCTGTTGTTCTTAAGGCACACAATTTTAAAACTTTCAGAGATATTAAACCAGGTGAAGCAGTCATCGTGCAAAAAAGTGGGAATGTCGAGTTTAGACAAGTTGTTCCTATTAAAAACTATACGCCAGATATTTTCGAATATGTTTATTTCGCTAGACCAGACTCAGTATTAGATGGTATATCAGTTTATCATACAAGATTAGCCATGGGTGAGAAACTCGCACAAAATATAAAGGAAACATTTGCAGTTGAAGATATTTCAAAAGTAATTGATGTTGTTATTCCTGTTCCAGATACATCAAGAAACTCAGCATTAGAATGTGCTGTCACATTAAACTTACCATTCAGAGAAGGATTTGTGAAAAATACTTATGTTGGTAGAACTTTCATTATGCCTGACCAAAAGAAGAGAGTTTCATCAGTGAGAAGAAAGCTGAACGCCATGGAATCAGAATTTAAAGATAGAAATGTGTTATTAGTTGATGATTCTATAGTGAGAGGTACTACATCAAAGGAGATTGTTCAAATGGCTCGTGAAGCAGGTGCTAAGAACGTTTACTTTGCTTCAGCTGCACCAGCAATCAGATATAACCATATCTATGGTATTGACTTGGCTGATACAAAAGCTTTAGTTGCTTACAATAGAACTCATGAACAAGTTGCAGAAGAGTTGGGTGCTGATAAAGTTATTTACCAAAAATTGGAAGATTTGGTTGATTGTGTCAAGAGCGAAGATAACACTATAACCGCATTTGAAGTTGGTGTGTTCACTGGTAATTATATAACTGGTGTTGAAGATAATTATATTCAAGAGCTAGAGAAGGTGAGAGCTCAAAACCAAAAACTTAAAGAGTTAGCTAACGGCAACTCAGACCACAGTGCCAAGGCAGAAGTGGACATTGGCATATATAACATAGGAGATTACAAATAGATTTGATAATTTGATAGAGTGAAGATAAAGCTTTTTTTTTGTAGTTTTAATTATACAATATTGACATTTTGTGTCGCGCACAGTTTTTTTGCTCATGGTTAAGCGCGTTTTCTAGTATAACAAAACATTAATTAGTTGTCTATATAAAGCATTGATCATTCACGAGCAATGGGTGCTTGGAATGACTTGCTAAAGTCATATGAAGGATCTCGCTCTCCAAATAAGACATTGCTCTTATTGGGTAAGTATACGTAATAGGATTGGGTTCCATATTTTGCTAACTGACATATAGGTGGCTCAACAAAGACTCAAAACACATTAATTGAAAAATTCTATATTGAAGAAGAATCATTTTTAACTACAATCGAAAGGAATATCATAGCTAACGAGTTTGGTTTGGGATATACGTTTATTCAATATAAAGATGGGTCTGGAGAGTTATTATCAACTCTCCAGATATATACATTACCTGGTGACTACAAGGACCATTACAAACAAGTGATAGAATCGCTTACATCAACCATTACACCAGACAATCTCCTTGTGATACCGTTACTTGACTATACAGATAATCCGCATTCTTGGTTAAATTCTTTAAGAGCATGGCTATTCACAATTTATGAAATATTCAACGGTAATGAACTTCGAAGCGCACAACCAAAAAACACTGATAAAGTCTCAGACAATATTCCACTTGGTGTTCCCGTTCTTATAATAGTCACTAACTCAGAAACAAGACCAGACTGGGAACATTCTATAGTGGAGTTTATTCAAGCAGTGCTTAGGATCATTGCTCTAAAACATAGCACTTCATTGATCTATACTTCACTTTTGAGGTCTGACCCTCGAATCCTTCAACTTATTTCTAGTCTTTTGGATATAGAAACCACCCAAAAATTACAGCAAAAATTAGAGTCCAATTTAGTGGATCATACAGAAATTTTAGTGCCCGTTGGTGTTGATTCTTGGGGTAAGATTCAAACTATCAGCGATGAACTCAACCCGCAAGATCTTGCAGAGGAATGGAACTTGGCTGACAAACATAACCAATTAATCGAAAAGTATCAAAGCATTGTTCCTGATTTAGTGATCCCATCAAAATCCAAAACTACGCATAATGAATCAGATCAAACTATTCAGGATATCTCGTACCAAGAATTTTTAATCAAATTATATGACCAGACTCATAAATCTCAAGAGAAGATCCTCAAAAATTTCATAAGGAATGTACAGTCCAAAGAAGATGCTGTATAACAAATTGTCGTGAGTTATCACACTTGGAACCATACAAATCAACAAAGAAATTGAAGATCTTCGAACCAAAGATGTGTTTTGAGTCTAAATAGAGGTCGTTCTTAGAATCATTATTACATTAAGGTAGCTATTATATACATTAAATAATAATAATACCAGCACTAGCATTATTGTAACAATAATTAATATTTATACAACATTTTACCCTGCGTATAATATTACACTAAGGTATAAAAATTCGCGATGAGCTCATTGATTTTTCAAATAAAATTAACGAGTCCTCCTATAAGTTTAATAACTGCAACTTTTGGGCATATTGGAAATTGTGTGTTCATCTGGGGCTGACTCTCAAATTAAAATCCAGCAATATTAATTTGTTATGTCTGATTTTCATGATGAAACGGGAGTTGCGAATCTAACAATTGCAAGCAAGAAGGACATTGGCAAGGCTACTCGTAATAAAAGAAGAAGATCCAGTAATCGACATTTCGATAATTTAATTCCAAAAGTTGATGTATTAAAGGAGAAAAAGCGCAAAAATTTACTCGACCCTTCATTTAATATACAGGAGACGCTCAAGTTCGTCCGGTTTAATTCTATTAGAGATTTAACTTTATTTGCACTTCAAGTGAGTGATGAGTGTCCAGGATTCATTAAAGTTGGAAATAGAAACTTGATAAATAGTGTTGTTTGTTTGATAGTTCCAGGACTTGAATTGTCTGATTTTGGTGTTGATCATGACCCAATTTTAAATAATTCATTGGAGGTGGTTCCAAATGAATTGAGCTTTGTAAAGGAACATTTTGATAAATTTATAGCAACTAACTCTCCTGGGGATAGAAACTCATTATATCCTTTGTTGAAAGGATTCACATCCATCCCTTTTACCAAGAAGCAAAAAACAAATAAAATCAGAGAGCTTGAAAATAAGTCAATCACCTTCCTAGATCTATTGATGACTGCTGATGAGTATATTGAAAATGATTATCCTATACATCCTTCAATAAGAAACATTAGAGATGACCAAAAGACGCCACTTCCTGAAGGCTGGGTGGATACATTTCATTTTGAACATGATGGTCCTTCTATTTTTGCTATAGATTGTGAGATGTGTGAATGCGAATCTGGAAAAGTTCTAACTAGAGTTTCACTCATTGACTTCAATGAAAATGTATTGATTGACGAATATGTGAAACCAGATGAACCTATAACCAACTATTTGACCCAATACAGTGGAATTACAGAAGAATTATTAGAGAATGTCACCACAACATTGAAAGATGTACAGAATAAGATTTTGGGAATACTTAGCTCAAAGAATATATTGATTGGTCACTCTATTGAAAATGACTTAAATGTCCTGAAGCTCCGTCATCCCTCTATCATAGACACATCTCTCATATTTCAACACCCTAGAGGTCCCCCTTTTAAGTCATCTTTGAGGTACTTGGCGAACCAACATTTGGATAGAACTATACAAGATGGTTCACATGATTCTGTTGAGGATGCAAAGACATGTGTGGATTTGGTGAAACTAAAGCTTTCCAGTAATGCACTACTGGGTCAAATAATTGATTCAGAGTCTATTTTCAAAGTTTTGGGAGATGCTGGTAAAACTGCAGTGATTCTTGACTATCTAAAGGTTCAAAATGATCAAAAAAAATATGTTCAATGTTCGTCCGATGATGAAATAACTGATTTAATTATTGAAAAAGTGAAATCCACAGATTTGGTTTTAGCAAAATTCAAAGAGTTAGAAGTTGCTCTTGGATGGGAAAATACAGGAGAAAATGCTCAGACAGCTGAGAGCACTAATGACCTTGCTGATATAAAGAGTGACACATTGAAGAGAACCAATGCTAGATTGCAAAAGATATATGATAGTTTACCTGCGAATACTGCATTTATATTATGTTCAGGTTATAGTAATCCAACTCGAGTCAGAGACTTGGGAAAGCGAAAGAGAGAGTTCAAACGAGAATATGAAAATAAAGAGTATAATGAAGTTGAGGTGAATTGGACAAGCGATGATGAAGCAAGGTTAAGAGATCATGTAAAAAGCGCACGGAAAGGAATCGCGTTCCTCACGATAAAGGCTGGTGAGCCGGTTATATCTGCTACTAAGCTGAATGATTTACAAAAGGATAACGAGCAAGCGATTATAGAAGAAGAAAGTACAGATATTAAGTAGATGGTTGGAAAAAACTGATTCTTTATCTATTTGTAGACTTTTCGTTTTTGTTTTTTTCTTTCTCGCAAACCCGTCGATATATTTATACAATTGAAGCTCAATTTACTAGAACATCTCCATCAGCATCTTGTTTTGGTTCTTCAGTTTCTTCAGGTTTTTCTGAGCTTTGTCCCTCTGATGGGTTTTCATTTCCTGTAGCTGGAGTCGGCTCACTTGGAGTACTAGATAACCCATCGTCTGCAGGGCCTGGGACAATTTCAACTTTCTTAGTTATTGATCCAACAGATTCGTCAGAAACCGTTGTATTATCAAACTTCTCTACTGGCGTATCAGCAGCTGATTCATTCGGAGTTTCATCTTTGCTAACAGATTCAGCTGGTGTCCCAGATTGTGGTAATGATTCTCCTTTTGGATCTTCGGAGAGTTCTGCTGGTGTTTCTGACTTTTGACCATCAGGAATGCCCTCAATAGTATCACCAGAAGCGACAGCACCCCTTATAGCATCATCACTTAAACCACCAATGTCCTTCTTTTTAACAGTGGAGAACTCTTCCAAATCCAAAATATCCTCTTCATCCCCGTCAACCAATGGCTTATAATCATTATCGAGAGTCCACACTTTCACCTTGAACTTATATATCTGTGAATCTAATGATGGTGTATCTCTCTCGTCACCAAAGGGTGTTGGTGTAGCACTAGGCGTTATATTGGTGGATTGAGTAACATTTTTCGAAGGACTATACCAATCACGCTTCCAGTGTTTCTCTTGGGAGGAATCGTGACCAAAATTTAACGCATTGGCGTTTCTTACTAGTGATTGACCGTATAAAGATTGTCTAATGGACATCGCAAAGGTTTCCTGCGTTAAAAGTGATGTTGACAACTAACTTAATTGTGACATTTAGCCTTTGGTGTTTTCATTTTGCAATTGTTTATAAGAATTGTGGTGTCTGGATGTCTACAGACTTTTGAGAAATTCAAACTTGTGTATATACATCTTATAACATTAGCCATCTAGATTTAGCATACAAGCTGGCTTTACACACTCATTGCCATCAGAATTTTCATCATGCCTGGAGGAAGGAAAGATCAGGGGAAGGCCACGGGACACCAGGACGAGGATGAAGATTACAATTCCTTGTTGACTGGTGATCTCGGGGCATTTGACAGTCTAAACAGAGCAGTAGAAAATGGTGAGATGAAGACAGAACATGCTGAAGACGCCATTGATTTTGAGGACGAAGACGAGCTTGCTGATGATGAACTTCCAGATGAGGAACCAACAAGTAATACCAACAAGTATCAAGGTGATGATGATGATGACTTCATGAAGGGCCTGGCAGACGAAGCAAAAGAAGTTGACAATGACAACGGTGAACAATTTGACAAGCTATTTGGTGATCGAATTGATGACGGCTTTGGTGGGAGCCAGGGATTTGAAGATTCAGAACTTGAACCATCCACCTCTAAACAGAAGGAGGACTTAGAGAAAGATTTATTGAAAAATAAAAAGGCTGCAGAGCAGAAAAAGTTGCAAGACCTAAAAGATCAAGAAGATCATGAACAGCAAAAATTCCAAGAACGTCTGTTAAAGTTTTATTATCCTGCTTTCAAAAGGAATTCTATTTTAAAGATGAACTCCATTTTTGGTCCAAAGGCAAAGAAGTACGAATTCTTTGGGGTAGGGCAGATGAAAGCTCTTATACCTACAAAAGTTCAGTTAGAAGTTGAAACAGATGAAAGAAGAATCTTCAAATCCACACTTAATCATTCATTTCAGAACGATGGTAAAAGAACAATTACTATCGAGGAAGATATTTTTGATGATCAAGTTGCTAAGAAGAAATCTAAGGTTGATTTGGATGAAGATTTGATGCTTGCCACTTTTGAATGGGATTATGATTCCATTGTCGGAGACAAAGCACTATCAGATCTTGAAACATCGAACCAAGACGGTTCCAAAAAATTTATAAATTCAGAGGATATAGATGATTACGATGATGAAGGTATCTTTGAAGGTCAATTAACCACCAAATTACAACTTGATATGAACGATCCAAACTTGTTATTTCTTGCTGAAAAAGACAAGAATGAACAGAAACAAATATCATTGCCGATACCCACAAATGAGAAATTACTTTTCTCGAAGTTTAACATTTCCAATGACAATAATTACGACTTATTGAAAGAAAACTATCACAGCAAGATCAGATCCACAATAGGGAACCTTAATATAGAGCACTCTTGGCCGGCACTAAGGCTTCAGTCCCCGTACTATAAAGTTAAATTAACTAAAGATCAACTTCGTAACTTCCACAGAAAAAATTTTAAGGTTAGACCTGGTCAGGTCATTCAATTTTCTAAACTGAAGACTAGAAAGAAGAAAAAAGATAGAGGCAAAGAAATTAAAGAAATATTTAATAAAACTACAGATCTTACTCTTGGTGATACAGGTCATACCATATTGATGGAACACTCTGAACAAGTTCCTATTGTGTTACCAAACTTTGGTATGGGTAGTAAATTGATTAATTACTACAGAAAAAAAGATGAAGAGGATACATCTAGGCCCAAATTGGCTGTTGGTGAGACACATGTATTGGGAGTTCAAGATAAATCACCATTTTGGAATTTTGGGTTTGTTGAGCCGGGAAATGTTGTTCCAACACTTTATAATAAATTGATTAGAGCTCCAGTGTTTAAGCATGAAGCAGCTAATACCGACTTTTTGTTAGTGAAGAGTACTGGAGGTGGTATTTCACAAAAATTTTATTTGAAGAACATCTCCCATTTATTTGTTGTTGGTCAGTTATTCCCTGTCGTTGATATACCTGGTCCTCATTCAAGAAAAGTTACCACTGCAAGTAAAAATAGATTGAAGATGATTGTATTCCGTGTACTGAAAAGAAGTCCAGAAAGAAGATTATTAGTGAAAGATATTTCTGTACACTTTCCAGATCAAAATGATATGCAAAATAGGCAGAGACTTAAAGAATTTATGGAATATCAAAGATCTGGTGATGATCAAGGGTTCTGGAAGTTAAAAGAGGACTTACCTAATGACAGATTAATTAGTCCAGAAGATTTAACGCTTTTGGAAGCTATGCAGGTTGCTCAACAACATATGGAAGATCAAGAATTTTATTCTGGTGAAGAAGTAAATGATGAATTAGCCTTATGGAATTTAACAAAGAATTTTATAAACGCTACACAGGGGAAAGCGATGTTACAGGTTCATGGAGATCCTGAAGGTAAAAGTTTTTCCTTTTTAAAGACATCTATGAAAGGTGGGTTTAAGAGTTTTGAATCAAATGGTCATAGTTATAATGTTGCTCTGCAGCAAAAGGCATATGATGAAGAAATATCTAAAACCTGGTATACTCAACAGAAGAAACTCACTGAAAAAAATTCAATGACTGAATTTGAAGAGGATGAAGATATGGATAATAGTAAAAAAGAGCCTTTGAAATTTTTGAAGATTACAAGAATGGTTAGAGATAGAAATGGAATTTTACAAAGAAAAAATGAGATTATTAAAGATCCTGATGTCATAAGAGCATATATTAAACGTCGTGAAAAACTTGAGGAAGATATTATTCCTGAAGATATTACACTCACTAATGATGATGAAAAGAACCAAAAAACCAAAAAAATATTGGAAGAACAATTGGCGAAATTGCAAAAAAATCAAGAACGTCGTAATGCTCGTAAAGCCAACAAAGAGAATCTGGGTGGAAAAGGTATTGGCAAAGGGAAGAGTACAACACGTAGATGTGCTACATGTGGTGCTATAGGACATATTAGAACAAACAAAGCATGTCCAATGTATGATGAAGGTAATCCATAATTAATCATAATGGAAAAAAGAAAAAAGCTACGCCATAAATCTATAAATTTATAATGAATGCCATGAATTGTATTAATATTAGAGATTATCATAAATTTTGATCTTGTTGTTTTTGTAGTGGAATTAATCACCATGCAATTATATTAGAGCAATAAGTAGATAATTCAACTTGGTCTTTAGAATTTGCACCATAACCTGTAATCTTCTCGCCATCACTTTTGATGCAAAAAACTGTACTTTCAACATTTGGATCAAATTCTCTTGAGATTCTCTTTAAAATAGATTTTGTTTGGCCTCTTTTATCACAGCTTGGACCACCAACAGATATAATTTCTTTTATACTTGAATTTGGAAATTCTGTAACTTTAGGAGTACAATGAAACCAATCATAATTTACTCTGGTACTGTATTTAAAATATTCAACAGCAGCGATTAGTGAAAGAACAATGAAAACCACTTGAATTAATGTGAAAATATTGCTTTTGCGAGCCATTGTGAAATAGTCAGTTGATCAGTACAGTTTTTATATAAAATTGATTGTTCAGTGTTTGTGTTTTTTTTTAATATACTTTCGAACAACAGCGTTATAAAAATCGCGAATTTTGATAATCAGAGCTGTTTGTATAACAACATTCCTACATTACAAAAAGTACACAAATTTTAGTATAATATCATCTTAGTTAATATAAATGAAAAAATATCAAATTTTTATATCGATCTTTAAATTTGTTCATTGAGGTCTTGTAGTTGATTAGATGATGGCAGCATTACCACCAATCCAACTGTTAAAGAAATCAAGAGAATTTTCTGGTTGATCATATGGAACCATATGACCAGCACCATAAACTCTCAAGAAGGTGAAATTCTTATGGTTCTTAACTTTACCTGCTTCTTTACCATTAACTTTCCAAGATTTAATTTTAGCATCACTAAACTCATCAGCACCTGACCATGGTAAAACGTTAGTCCAAGCTTCATTACCTAACCAGTTACAGATGAAATCTTTATCACCAGCATAAATTAAAACTGGTAACTTAGATTCCAATAAATCAGTAACAGCCTTGTGATATGGTTTCATCCAATCACCGGCAAACAAAAAGTTTCTGTTAACATCAAAGTTACAAGATTCATACTTATCAACCTCGGCACCAAGAGCTTCTTTAACGTCATCTCTGTTCAAATATTTGTCAATGTAATCTAATCCAGTGTAACATAATGAGCCACCTTCACACATTTCTCTAATGTCATACACATTACGACCTGTTCTTTGGTATGGGCCCATTTGAGCATTGTTACAGTAGATTGAAGCTGGAACACATGACCAAACTGATTGAGATTCATAACAGTTTTCAATTAATGATAAACAACGTTCTTGAGAGTTCAACATAGCATCACATTCATCTTCTGGTAAAACAGATGGTTCACCACCTTCACCACAAGCCATTGGTTCGTAATATTTATATTGAGTTAATGGATCAGTTAATCCATTACCAATCAAGACTGAAGTTAAATTGAATTGTCTTTCTTCATGTGATAATATTTCAGAAGCAAAAACAGGAATATAATGACCAGCATAAGATTCACCAGCAATGTGGAAATCTAAATGTCTATATTCAGAAAATTGTTGGAAAAACAATTCCAAGAAAGCATAGACATCTTTACCAGCTGCAACGGTATCAGTGACTGAGCTTGAAGAATAAGAATAACCAACATTAATAGGTTGGTCCAAAAAGATAACTGAAGCATTTGAGTTCCAAGAGAATGGATTATGAACTGGTTTAATACCTTCATCGATTGATGATGGACCCAATTCGAAAAACAACCCAGTTAATGAAGAACAACCTGGACCACCATTTAACCAAAGGATGACTGGGTCATTTTTTGGGTCATTTCTAGATTCAAAGAACCAGTAAAAGAAATGTTTGTCTTCATCTTCGACATCCAAATAACCGGAATATTGTTTAACCTTGTCGACACCTAAAGATTCAGGAGTTCTTTTAACTCTAAGAGCATGATTTGGTAATTTTTCATTTGTAACATGGAAATCCCAAGCACTAGCAGCTTTAGCAGTGTGAGGTTTTGGGTTTGACCAAAATTCCAAATTTGAGACAGCATTTGGGAATTTTAAAGTCATATCTGACCATAAAGTTTTAATATCTTGTGATAAACTATCAAGAGGGACATTGAGAGCAGAAGTTGCCTTTTGTAATAAGTTTTCATTAAATAACGATTGTTGAATTGAGAACCCGTTAACAGCAGTGACAGCCAACAAGCTGGTTGCCACAAAACTTGAGTCAATATTTAATTTCATTGTGTTTAAAATATAGTTGAGAACCACTCTTGAATGAACAAATATAAAATGAGAGTCAATTCAATTGGTTATAAAGGGTATCAGGGGTGTACTAAATTAACAATACAACAAGATAGCAAAGTGGCGGGATAACGAGAGAGGTTAAATACTATATATACTGTCAAAAAGGCGGGCGATGGGTAGGGCCACATAAACACTTTTTACCCGGCCGATGAGATAGGGCTATCAGTTTCTTATCGCAGAGCGTGTTCGCGACAAACCATGTGAGGAGATACTACCGGATTGGGATATAGGGCCGTGTGGTTTATTATATATATACTATGTACTGTATTAGTTCAAGCCTAAGACTTTATCCAAGAGTTTGACACCTTGAACCAACTTCTCATCCTCAAATCTCTTTGCAGTTAGTTGTAAGTTGATTGGTGCATTGATGTAGTCTTGTGGGTTGTAATCAGAGATATGGCTAGGTCCGTTAATATCGATGGATGGATCATGGGTCAATCCAGTCTTGAATATGATTTGAGGGAAATCAATCATATTAAATAATGATGAATAGAACCAATGGGTCAAATTCTTTGGTACTTCTGCAACATTGGCAAAAGTTGGTGCAATTAAAAAGTCCAGTCCTTCATCTTCAAAAATGTATTGGAAATATAATTTGACTTTTTCTTTAACATTATTGTTTGTCAAGATATCATTTTCCTTTGGATTAGCAAAATCAAGGAAGAATTCAGTTAAAGGTAATAATGGTTCTCCAGATCTAGCGAAAAGATCATCATGAACAGGCTTTGATGTTCCATACACTTGTCTGTTTTGTTTATAACCTTCTTTCATCAATTCATGATCCAATTGAATAGTTTTCACAACACATTTTTTACCTGTAAATGAAGATAATTTATCTTGAACATAGTTTAAAGCTCTCTTGATTGAATCTGAAGGTTCCACTAAAGTATCAGTCATCATGAATCCAAAAGTAACTGTTTCTTCCAACTCAACATTTGTTTTCCATTCCAATGGGATAATATTTGGATCATATAACCATGGTTTCCCTTGATTGATATAAACATCCATATAGTAATCTAAATCATCAATCGTTCTTGTCAATGGTCCTTGAGATGATAAAATTGATTCTTGACCAGCACCTCCTGATAAGGAATTCATACCTGAAACTCTTCTTGTAGTTGGTCTAATACCATAAAGACCACAAAAGGCAGCTGGTACTCTAATTGAACCACCAATATCAGAACCAATACCCATGACTGAAGCACCCATTGCAACAGCAGCAGATTCACCACCTGAAGAACCACCAGGACTTATTTTGTAATTAAAAGGATTTGTTGTTCTACCAGTGATGTTATTATCTGTATCAAGATGCATAACAGCTTGAGGTTGAGAAGTTCTCATGTAAAAGACAGCACCTAATTTTCTTAGGATTTGAATTGAAATTGATTCATCTCTTGGTGATTTTGAGATATAATTATCAAGATAACAAACATAACCAGCTGTTGTTACTTTACCACCATATTTCATCAATTCTTTTAAAGAAATTGGAATACCATGTAATGGACCAATCAATTCACCGTTATGTTCTTCTCTATATTGATCCAATTCTTTTGCACGTTCTAAACCTTCATCGAAAAATAATTCCATAGCACAATTTGTAAGTAAATGGGCAATAGCGCCTCTTTTAGAGAATGCTTGATAAATCTCCACAGCGGTTAATTCACCGGATTTTTGCTTTGAAAGTAAAGTCTTTGCTGTGGAATCAGTTATTTCCACTTCTTTTTTAGTTAAAACTTTGGATAATTCTGCAACAGCATTGGAATGTTCATCTTTTGATGGATCAAGTCCCTCTACTAAAATTTTGTAAGGTTCAATCTGTTTAGCTAGAGCTTCTCTATATTTTGCAATCTTTGGTAACCAAACCGAGTTGTAGTTGTCAACAGTCATTTTTGTAGTGGTGATTGATGATGATGAATTAAATCTAGAGGATTATAATCACTTTAAATACACCAGTTCGGTTCCTAATGCCTTTAACACTTTTGATTTAATCTCCAATATTGAAATCTTATCACCACGCCCTATCGCGTTGTCCCAAAGAGGAAGGCGTATGGAAACACCAGTGCAACACTTGCCCGATGAGGCATCTTGCCTCGCGAAGCGCACTGGGTATGTTGTTTGATGAGCGTGGGTACCGTGTATCCAAGAATGATTGGGTAAGTCTATTCTCGTTGGTACTAGTGAATTGGATTGATATGAATGGGTCAATTGGTTAATAATTGAATTGTTGGTGAGCTGTGTGGAAATATGTCACATCAGGACACCACACCGAATTCTTGGGATAGAAAATAACAACAAAGCCGATGAGAAAGAAAGTGTTGTACGGATAATATATAATAGAATTCAACAGACTAATGATACTTCCCACAATTATATTCTTCCTGTTGTCGTTGCTATTGGCGGTGCTGTCACTAAACAGGTTCCTTTCATTTAGAAATCTTCCGAGCCCGCTCTTTGCCCTAGTGGTTATATTTGCAATTTACATTCCAATATCAATAGCCTTTTTACTACCCATTGATATACTTTCAAGTAATGATGATGGAGAGACAAGACACAATGTGTTCTATATCGAGTCCAAATATATACTCTTTCTATGGAAATTGGATTATTGGTCAGCTTTCTTGCTTATGTGGGGGGTATTACCATTTTTACAAGAATATTATAGATCAGGTCAATTTAATCAATTAGCTAAAATTAAAGATTCAATTAAAAGTAATTTGAAATTTCAATTAATGGTTGGTACAATTGGTATTATTGGTCTTGTATATTTTTTCATGAGATTTGGATTTAATTTCCAAATTTTCAAGAGTTTATTAATTGCATTATCACATACTTATTCATTAATTTTATCATTATGGTTAATGTCTCATGGATTAATAAATATTCCAAGAAGACGTTGGAATAATAATATCAATTTAGAACATCAATTGGAAACTTTATATCTATCTTTACCGAAAAATTATGATGAATTAAATGAACATAGTTATAATTATAAAGATGTTTGTGCAACAATTCAAGGATTAGGTTCTATTAATGGAATACAACAAAGTTTTTTGAAAAACGAAGTACAATATTTGATGTCTATAATTCCACAAGATTTAAATATAAGAAATCATGTTAGAAGTGTGGAATTTACAAGTCTTGATCAAATAAATTTATCAACATTAGCTAGATTACATTCAAAATTTAAAAATGAAACTACAAATTATGAATCAGCAAAATATGAATTCAACAAAATTAAACTTGAAATACTTAGATTACAAGATATTGTGGAATCAAAACATACTAGAAATTTAAATTTTAGATTTGGTAAAAATTTCTTTAAAAATGGAAGATTAAATTATTTATTTCACGTTTATGTTATTCCAACTTTAAATTTATTATTTGCTGCATTTTTATTTGGTTTATCATTAATTATTATTGAAAGTGAATTATTACATTCAACAAAATTTTCAATAATAAACATATTATTATTATCAAATAAAATTTCATCCACGGGGAAATTAATTATATCAATTATATTTTTAAGTTATATGGCTTTAAGTGCATTAATTTCATTAACAAGAATTAAAATTTTCAAAATTTATCATTTATTTCCTAAACATTCAAATCCAGTTAGTGTTGTGTTCTTCACAATGTATTCAAATAGATTAACAATACCTTTATCTTTTAATTTTTTAACTTTACTTCAATCGGGGAAAATTCATTCAAATTTTGATAATTTCTTGGGGAAATCAATTAATTTAAGTATGCTTGGTGGATTTTTCAATGATAATTTACCAAGATTAATTATAATACCTATTATTTTAACAACATTTAATTTTTTTGATAAAATAAAACAAAAATTAACATTTGGATATTTTGATGGATTTGATGAAGATGATGAAGATATTGAGAATAATAACGGTAAAGACAATTTAATAAGAGAAGCAAAACTTATTTTACAAAGAGAAATTGGATCGATGGACAACCAATCTACCATAAGAACTTATCAAGATTTCTCATCTTCAAATTCAAGAACAAATCTTGTTTTAAATTCTGATGAAAATAGAATCGATTATGAACAAGCTGAACCAAATGTTTTAGATAAATTGAAAAACGTTGGTATTGCTGATAAATTTAGAAATGTCAAATTGAATTTTAATTTTTTCGACAGATTCAATACGAACAGAAATAGATTAAACATTCCAAATGATTCAGAAGAGGATGTTGATGTGTTATAATAATATACAAACTACTTCAATTATATAAGTCTATTAATAATGCAATATTCTCTATATCCTTATGCAAGGTCATTTGGTTTATAATCAACATCAATTGGTAAATTAACAGATTTATCAACCAATTTTTCATAAATTAACCATTGATAAACAAAGCAACTATCAAAGAATAAAGTTACAAAACTTAATCCTAATTTACCACCATTATTTATCAAAATATCTATATTAAATGAACCAGTCATAATATATGCATCTATAAGTAACTGTAAAATTGAAAGAATTCCACCAGTGGAATCCAAAAAAATTGTCACTATACTAAAACCAACAACTGATTTTCTTTTATGATTATGACTTAATTGTGGGAAATATTTGATTATACTCATAAATATCTTGACATAAGATAATATTATTGCTAGATCCAAAAGTGTTAAAGATTGATCTTTAGTCCCCTCGTTAAGTTGATGTAATCTATTAGTACCCACACATGAATATAATAATAATGTTGTTAATATTACTGTAAGTATAATCAATTTTGTTGTTCTTTTGATAATTGTACTTCTTTTTTTAAACCCCCAAAAGTAAAGTTGTGAAATTGTCACAAGATTTAAAATCAATCCATGTAGAGAATATATTAGATCAATATTAGTTAATAAAGGGAAATATCCATGGTGCTCAAAGTAAAGACTACGAACATCCTGGTTGTATAGTAGCAATGCCATTGAAGACAAGAGTGCGATGTATCCAATATTGTTGAGATATAAAAAGTCCACAGAGACACCTTCTGATGATTTCAGTCTATAGTTGAGTAGTAATGGAGGATAGAACGATACACTCTGGATCTGTGTGTTAGTATAGCTGTCAACCATAATACCACTAGATACTCACCCAGGCAGTCACATAGAGCACTCCCAGCAGCCTAGACAGGCTCTCCAGTGCCACCATTTCTCAGCCGTGTCTATATTCTCTATCTCTATCTCTATATCTCATAGTTTATCATGATGCGATTAAATTCCAATATTGACGTGTTCATTGCTCACGTGACCAAGGTTTATCCGCGAACCCGTTCTGCATTTTTGTTCTTTTAACCGAGCGCACAAAATTTCCCCAGACTTTTTTTTTTGCTTGTCTCCGTTGATCCAAAAAATTGAACGTTGACCACTTTGGGCAAAAATATATTATTTCTGAAATTGACTAACCACAAATTGCTTTATAAAGACTAGCTGAGACTGATTGACTGGGACAGAGAGACATCCACCAGTACAACCAGGGAAGAACTATTGCAAAGAGGAAAGGGAATAAGAGAATGTCGTCGGCACTCAAGACACAGATTGCGAAATACGCAAAAATACCCCCAAGAGGTATCTCCTTGAAAGAAATGGTTCAAGTGGGACAACATCCTAGTGATGAGACTTTATACCATGCAAGTAAATTCATTGTACGTGAACTACCTGTGAGGTTGGCTCATAGAATCGAAGAACTACAAAACTTACCAAATGGGTTGAATGAAATGCATTCTATTGAAAAAGTCAAGAATTGGTATACACAATCGTTTGATGATTTACTCCACATTAGTTCAAGAGAAGATGCAAAAGATCCTCTTTTAAGTGATTTTTCTCAATATAATAGAACAGTAACAGAATCCTTGAAGAAAATAAAGAAAAGACACGATCCAACAGTTGCAACTATGGCCCAAGGTGTTATTGAATGGAAACATCATAAAAATTTACGATCAATAGATCATTCTATTCAATCATTTTTAGATCGATTTTATATGTCAAGAATTGGTATAAGAATGCTTATTGGACAACATATCGCCATTAATGATGAACCCGCAAGAGAAAATTACGTGGGTGTCATTTGTACAAAGACAAATGTTTTTGAAGTTGCTAGAGATGCAATAGATAATGCTAGACTCATTTGTGAAGAATATTATGGATTATACGAAGCTCCACAAGTGGAATTATTTTGTCCTGATGAATTAACATTCATGTATGTTCCTGGTCATTTAATGCATATGTTATTTGAAGTTTTAAAAAATTCATTAAGAGCTACTGTTGAAACTCAAATGAAAAAAAATAGAGAAAGTGCAAATCCAGTAACTGATATAAGTGATATCAAATTCCCTCCAGTAAGGTTGATTGTTGCTGAAGGTAATGAAGATATAACCATCAAAGTTAGTGATGAAGGTGGTGGTATTGCAAGAAGTGCTGTTCCTCTAGTGTGGACATATTTATACACAACTATGGAAGATACCCCTGACCTTGACTCATCATACAACAAGACAGATTTCAGAGCTCCAATGGCTGGGTTTGGTTATGGATTAGCATTGAGTAGATTATATGCAAGATATTTTGGTGGTGATTTAAAACTTATCTCAATGGAAGGCTACGGAACAGACGTGTATCTCCATCTGAACAGACTAAGCACCAGTAGTGAAAGTCTCCAATGAATGAATTTCTCCATATAACTTCCCAAAACAATGAACAGTCATCTTTAATTTATATACAAAAAAAAATTTTGGCTGTAGACAGTATATGGTCCCTCCGCGAATGTGTTCTATGCGGACCTCGACTTTTTTTAAGGAAATTATGCAATTTACCAGTTAGATTATCAGCTCAAATTTATTACAATTTATAAAACTATATCAAGTTAGGAAAGAGTTGGTTTAAAGTAACAATATGTCTAGGACACCCGGTACATCATTCTCTAACAACCGGCCGAATTTGAAATTCCAATCTTCGAGGGATGACTTGGTACATGGTCGCTACAATTTGGTGGAACCTCAAGGCGTATACCCATTAGATTCATTCCCTTCATCAAATTCTGATTATATAGCTCAAAATTCAACAAATCACAAATATCCAGATTTTCAACCTTGGAAACATAGTCCCAAAGAAGACATCATTTCTGTCAATCATTTACAAAAAGGTTATTATGAAACACCACATGTCGCTAATGAACTGTTATCTGCGAGAAATATAATGCATCAATTGTTGAGATCTCATAATTCATTAGAAGAACTCTCTGCAAACTTACTGAAGGCTATAGAGGTTAGATCAAATAACAACAGAATAGGTCCAAGTTCATATAAACCACCACCAAGAGTCACATTAACTGATCAAAAAAGAGAATCTTGGTTAAAAGATTTAGCATCAAGTAATGTTCCATTAAGGAAATTAGCTAGAACTATACCTCATGGTGTTCGAAACAAAAGTCTTTTGGATCAATGTGTTTTGAAAAATATACCCATGAATAGAGCAATTTGGTTTGTACGTTGTGTGGGGACTAATGAATTAAGAGGTTTGAAAAGAAAAGGTGGTGCTAATATAGAATTCAATTGGATCCAAGAATGGACATTACAAGTTGTTGAATATATCGAGAAATTATCACTTGAATATCTCAAATATGAAAACCATTTAAATAAAGATGTTGTTAAAAATTGGAAATTTAAATTAAGTTATATTCTTAGATTTGCAGGGAATCTTTATATTGAAAACCTTATTGATAAAGAATCTTTTAAAAATTGGATAAATAGATTTTTCAAAAATTGCAAAAAATTTGAATTACCATTAGCATTAACAATAATTAAATTATTTTGGAGTGATATATTGAAAACTGATTATTTGATTAAAGAATTGACTGAATCATTATTATTAAAATATCAACAAATATCTTCAATGAAAAATGTTTTAGATTCCAAAGATTTGAATGTAACTGATTGGAAGTTAAATGATAAAATTAAAACAAGATTAATGGGAAATTTGAAAAATTTAATCACTCAATCTTTTAATCAATCAATAGATAATTTTATTTTACCAAACACTTGGAGCCAAGTGAAACCAATCATTAAATCAATAATAAAACTAGATGACGCTACAACTGCAAAAAGCTTTAGTCTAATGAGTTATAGAAATGAGTCATTAATGATTAATTACTCACTCAACAAGAAAAATGATGATGATACATTAGTCCATGTTTTGGATAGCACTTCACCAATTTATGACTTGAAAAATTTAACAGATTTAATATTTACTGAGAATTGGAAACTAAATCTTGAAACTTTGTTTCTCTGGGGGATAACAAAATTTAGAAATGGTTACCATAGAATTTATTTGATTTCTGAATTATTTAAAGGTTTTAAAAATAATCAGGATACTCAAAGCATAAAAAATATTGAACAAGAGATATTAAACATTATCTTCAGGTTAAAAGAGTTTTCAGAAGATATACATTTTGAAAGTTTGTTTTATCTTTTGAATGAATTAGCACAAGCAAAATATTTCAAAGTTACAATTTACGTTAGAAAATTGATCAGTTCTGGATTAATATACTTGTCAGATAATGGAGAAGAAAAATATTTACATTCTTCAATTCTTAAAAATTTGAAAATAGGAAATAATAGTCAATCTTCATTAGTGTTAAAAAATCTTGATCCATCTTCTGATGAAAATTTCAGAAAGACAAGCGAAGAAAGTTTAAATATTGGTAAACAATTAATGAAATCTCTTTTGGAAACAAACGAAGATGAATCTGGTTCATTTCGTATATTGGAATCTTTACCAGTGGGTCATAAACTCAAATTATCCGATATATTGATAAAAGATTTTTCTCAAAAAATATCAAACATTACTGAACCTCTTGATTATAAAACAATTCAAAATTTCGTGAGACTTGTTCTCATTTTTGGAGATTTGAAAGGCTTATCACAAATTATTATTAAACTTTTGGAAAAAGGTGTGGTGACACTGGATCAACTACAATTTTTTTCTGAATTTTTTTTGAGCTATAATCAGTTGATTAGTTTATTTACAAATTTTGATTCACTTGCTGAACTTTTCATGAAAAACTTTCAAAAATGTGATATTAAAGGCCTACAACTCAATAAACTATGGAACTTTGTGGTGAATTATCTTCAAGATGAACGAATTCAAGCTGATATTAAACAATTACTTTCAGTGAAAGAAATCCAAATAAATAATGAGATTGTCAAGGCTAATTTAAATCTCTCGAAGGTTGATATCTCTTTAGAAGATTTTTTGGACTATAACAATTTTCACAATAATTTCCAGTCACTCATTAGAGCCCTTTTCAATAATAACAATAGTAATAATGATTCTAGTGATAAATTGGGCTTGATGAAACTTTTATCTATATTGAAAAACTACAACATGGGGGAGTTTAATAAAATTTTGTTTGTTTACATAAAGAAAACATACAGCAGTTCGAATGATCTTTTCAGATATGAACCACTATTGGATCTTGTTGTTTCAGAATTAATTACTATGAATGTGATAATTGACACTTTTATCAACTTGCAATCACCATTATATCTTGGGTTTGTTAAAGATTTGTTGTTCAAAGATTTCTCAGACATAAAAGGTTTTGATTTTCTAAAATTGAATTTTTTAAGAATACAATATAAACGAGAAAATCTTGAAACTGTTTTGCTAATAATAAAAGAATCTTTGATGGATATGGAACCAAAAAATGAAAACATTCATTCAGATTCTGCTGATATAATGAGAAGCATCTTGCCAGAGCAAAGGTCAAATCAATATAGAAATGAGTTCTTAAAAATATTTATAGAGAATTTAGTTCATAACCAGGCTTCCATTATGAAAATTTTCAATTTTGCAGAACCAAATTCAAAACACAAATTTTTACCTTTTTTACAAGAAGCTATCCAGTCTGAAGGTACATCAACACCATTCTCTGTCAATCTTAACTATGATTTTGCTAATCTAGTACAGATGGTCAAGAGTCTAAATGAGTTCAATCTACCAATATTTCAGCTTTTGTTCAAATTGAAGATGGATGAAACTTCTCAAACTGAGTTAACTGATTTCTTTGAATCTCTAGTAAAAAGTATGGATGGTGAGAAGTGTTTTGTTGGATCACTGTTTGAACTGGTCGATGATCAACTGAAAATTGGATTTATACATTACTTGGAATCTTTATTTTTGGCCTCAAAGAGTTTCCCTCATATTGTTATTGGTGATACAGAACTAAGTTTGACCTTTATATCAGAGGTGTTAATATCTCTCTCTAGAAGTCTAGATAACGTCAAATTACCTGATGAACTTGTGTTTACCTTGGATAACTCACTTGAACTGTTATTGAACATTGTTAACAAATCTGAGCGATCCTCTGAATTATATGACGCTATTGCATTATTTCTAAGAATTATTATTATTCACAAGGCATTCATTATCGATATTATTGTTGAAAGAAATTCAATCAAGGAAACTTTTTTGAATAATTTGGTCAATTTGTTGACATCTCAGGTTATTTCACAAAATTTACAACTAAAGAATTTACTATACGATCTGCTTCTGTCCATCAAATCAAGTGTGAATGAAATGAATTCAAACCAGACCAGTAATGTCAAGCTACCAATATCATTAGTCAATCTCCCTGCTATCTCTTCGAACTGTTCAGAAAATGCGTATTCTTCTATTGGGAACCAAAATCTATATGACGAATCAGTTATCAATAACCTTTATCTTCACAACAAAAGTTCACGGACTTATTATGACTTGAACGTGAAATCTTTTGATTTGGTTGAAGATTCCAATCCAATGGAGGCTTTAAACGATACTGCAATAAATTTACAGCTATTTGATACTTCAATAGAGAGAAAAAATCCAACTTAATGCTGGTCAAAATTGGATTGTTTAAAGTTTTGAGATACAAATAATAGTGGGAAAATAAAATTAAATACTGTTTTAAATTCTATTTATGTCTATGGTGGTTTCGATGTTCTCGTCTCCCAAGATTTTCTTAATGATATCGTGAATTTTGTAGCGAAGATTCAACTCATCATCGTCTGCACCTCCAATCATCTTTATGTTTATGAAGACACTCAGTAATTTCATGTGGACCCTAAAAACAATCAAGTTTTCAATAGAGTAGTTGGATTTGAAAAGATCAAGGTCTTTCACTTCTTTTGACAACTTGTTGGAAACTTTTGCAAAGTTGTTTTTAGAGCTTGGGTAAGTGAGAAGGATAATTGACCCCAGGTATTTCACAATTTTCCAACCAATATAACAAATTAACACAGATATGAACAACGTTGATACCTCATTAATTCTCAAATCAGATTCAAAACTTGAGACGATAGGGTATATGGATAAATATGACGAGAATACTAGGGTTATAAAATGTGTTGGATTCTTGATAACAGAGTTTTGAAGGAATGAAAAATTAGTTATCATATCATTGACACGGTCCTTGCTAGCAATATAGTTTGAAGACACAAGAGTAGTTCCAATGGTTATAAGAACTATCAGTTCGTAAAAAGCCAAGTTAATCTCACTTGTAGATGAAGTGTTATGATGATTGTGTCCAGAAGAATGGTCATGACCGGATTCATCGCCAGCAAGAAACGAAACCATAAACTCCTCCAAAAAATGACTTATCAAGTCACATCCAACAAATATTAGTGAAACAGACAATGCAAATCCAAAAAGAACTTCAATTCTTCCCAAGCCAAATGGGAATTTCATTGAGCTTCGACTCCACACATCAAAATTACCCATTATATCCACAAAAACCACAGTTAATGACCCTAGAGAATCGTAGAAAACCAAATGGCTTAACGTAGAAAAAGATGCCAGAGAGTATTTGAAGCCAATTAAAAAGATGAAAACCGAGATGCACAAATGGAAGACTGACCAGCTCAGCTTTTGCTTTTGGACAGAATTACAACTGCTTAAAAACTCACGAATGGTGGGAATCGGGAATGAAGCTGGTATTTTAAGAGGAGCTCTCGCCTTTGGTTCTTGGAAGAAATTCATTGAAACAGAAGAATGTTTATACCTGTGACCCTTTCTATGAGAAGCTCTTGGGTTGTTAACTGATGGGGTTGATAAATTGGTTGATCTGAAGTTGAAAGGCTGATACTTTTTTGGAGAAGGAGACCTACTTCTTATTGGTGATGCTGACCTTATCGGTGATCTGTTTCGTGTAGGTGATTTGCTTCTTATGGGTGCTGAAGGTGGAGGCATGTATTTTAAACTTGAAATAGATGATCTATTTCCTGCAATGTTGCCTCCAGGAATCAATAACGATGAGGAAGAGTTGTTATCCAAGTTGTAAAGGGATCCATTTGAGCTGGATATGTTCATTGATGCTGATTGATGATTAACAGGAGAGAAATGCCAACTGTTTCTTTTACTATTTCCATAAGATGTATTCGGTGGTAAAATGTCAGAGTATTTTGAAGGGGAATCAACAGTATCTGGTTCTTCAAGCTCAGAAATCTTGATCATAGGAGATTGTGTTGGTGTAGCAAACTGGTCATATTTGGATCTCGGTGTCTCTTTAGGAGTAGATGGGGGCTGTAATGCTGGTTTATTGTCAAATGGATTTGAGCTCGAATCTGACATGCTGTCAATTTAAGAAATTGATGGTCAATGGTCAGTTTCAGCGATATATTTTCTGAACCGCTATCTATACCTTGACAGTTCAACTATTATTTCTTTAGTATCACAGAGAAATAATCACAGCCAGTTATTCTATTGTGATCAATAAAAGCATACAACGAGCAAATTCATATTTTCATTCCGCACTATTTTGGGACGTTTTTTAGAGGTACGCGACACCAACCCAAAAAGACTTCTCTACACATTATCCGTTATAAAACACTCAATTTTTATCAAATCAATTTGAAAGTTTTCTATTATCCTCTTTATACAGCATTGCCTTTGCAGTAAAGATCTTACTTGGTGTGCGTTATTCCTAAAAGAGTTATTGCCAATTTCAGTAAATTTGATGAGCCAAAAATTGGGCACATTTTAGGAGGTGCGCAACACCAGAAACGCCGTTAGTAAGCGCAAGTGGTTTAGCGGTAAAATTCAAAGTTGCCATCTTTGAGCCCCCGGTTCGACTCCGGGCTTGCGCATTTCTGCCCTAACCATTTTTATTTGCGCAAGTAGTTTAGCGGTAAAATTCATGTTTCCCATACTTGAGCCCCCGGTTCGACTCCGGGCTTGCGCATTTAATTTTTTTTGCCCATATATAAAATTTTATTAATGGCGGCCATGGTTATATTAGGTATAATTAAAAAAGGAGAAAGTAAAAAAGTAAATTAGATAGTATGAGAGTCGCTTTGATTTATCGGAGCATCTATTATAGTTAAGTAACATTTTTTTTTAATATAGGAACTTCAATTTACCGTATTTTAAAAAAAATAAAAAAAAAAAAAAAAAAACTTTAGGTACGTCTATAAGTAATGGAAAAATTAAAACTAGACTATAACTAGAGAAGGGAGAATTATTAATTATATTAAATATATAATTATATTAAATATATAATTAATTTATAATTATTAAATATAATTAGATATTATTCAACGTCGACGTTAAATAATATTTATACGGTTAATTGGTCTGAGAAGGAAGAAATCATGACGTATATATATTGTATATTGTATTGTAATGTAAAATTTGTTCGATTCGACTCATGCCGGACGTGAAAACAAGTTAATATTGTCTAACAAAATATAATATAAATTGTAGGATAATCCCAATTATTATATACAACAGACTTATAATGCTTATAATGAACAACAGCTATGAATTGTCCTCTATTTATACTCTTTCACTGTTTCATATTCTTATTAATGTTATAAATATTACGTACCAAATCTCTCCATCAATCTTCTTCACATAAAACTTAATTATAATATAAAAACCTAATAGTATTGCAGTATCCTCATTCAGCTAGCACAATACGTCCACATGATATCTTAGGATTATTATCAGGAAAACTAACAAATTCAATGATATCTTTTGGTCATGTTCAATCGCATCACATGAATAGTCTTTTCTATAAAAACTATACAAGAATATAACAAGATGGAAATATGAGTTCAATTTATACCTGAAATTAATTAGCAATATAATTTAGTCCTGTGTAACTCAATATGATGATCTTAAATATGATTGGCCAAGCTCGATATGTTTAATCTGCAATCTTGATTGGATATTAAACAGTTGTTAGAATCTTCGATTAATAATTTAATCTCATGATGGAAACAAAACGATCAAACCATTAATAAAATTTCACGATCAATTATAATATATATACATAATTTATATATATCATGAATAAAAATTATCAAGATCATGAACTTATAATATATTAATAAAAAATCAATAAATTAATTAAATCAAACGACAGCTCGGATATTTAATATTCCATATTAATCCGACATTATTCTATAAAGCGACAGTATCTGGTAGGCCAGATTTTGGTACTCAAGTCTCATAGTCAGATTTAACCTTCCCCTTATCTTAGTTTGCATATAAATAGACTAGCTCATCATGAATCATGATATTATTACGTTATGCACCTGATCCAATGATGGTTTTAGGCGTGCTCTTAACGAGATAATGTCGGATTGTATGAAATCCGATATTTTTATTTCGGTTAATTTGTTGTGAATTTTTTAGATACAAGTTTTTAT
>JAXQKK010000025.1:0-61553 GCA_037042445.1 Hansenula sp. Y91-04 | reverse complement strand
TCACAATATTAACAGTCTGATCAATGTTTTCGCGAAGCATACACAATTCTGTACAGTACCTCAGTAATTTATAATCATCGCATGATTCAATCCACAATGGGGCTTTTGTCCTTTGTGTTGGTGTATTTACAATCTTTACATTAAATCTTTTGCTTAATAATTATGAACTTGAATGTTTGTAGAACTTTCTATATTCAAATGAGCTCATAGCAAAATCAAATCAATTTTTGTCACTTTGATATAAATAGGTTTGATACCCACTAATTGATCCCCAGTTTATTGTCTATATCCTCAATTAATAATGTCACAAGTTAACTTAGCAGCTATTGTCACTGGTTCCAAGGAGCCTTCAAAAGTCACTGAAGTGAAAGAAATCCCCATTCCAGAGCCTGAAGATAATGAGATCTTGATCAAGACAATTGCTTATGCTTTCAATCCTACTGATTGGAAATCTATTTATCAAAGTGCCCCAATTGGTTCCGTTGGTGGTACAGATGCAAGTGGTATTGTGGAGAAAGTTGGTTCCAAAGTTACAGGTTTCCAAAAAGGTGATTACGTTTCAGCTTTTATTCATGGTAATTCTAATAAAAGAACTGGTGCTTTTGCTAAATATGCAATTTCAAATCCACAAATGACAATTAAATATCCTTCTAAATTTTCTGAAGATGGATTGACAAAAGGTGTTACACCATCTGGAGATATTAATTCTTTTGAAGGTGCTGCTAGTGTTACTTTAGGTTTAACTACTGTGGGTCTTTCATTTGCTGGTAATTTGGAAATCCCAGAAAAGAAAGAAAATGATGGAAAATTTATTTTGATTTGGGGTGGTGCTACTGCAACCGGTGTTTTAGCAATTCAAGTTGCTAAGCTGATTCATGGATTAAAAGTTGTAACCACTGCATCTTCCAAAAATCATCAATTTTTAAAAGAATTGGGAGCTGATGAAGTGTTTGATTATCATGACTCTGAATCTTTGAAAAAGCTTCAAAATTTTGATTACTCGTATGTATTGGACACTGTTTCTTATAAAGAAACTTTCCAATCTTCATATGATGCAACAAAGAATTCCAAGAGTGTAAGAATTGATAATTTGTTGAGACTTGGTGAAGATGATATTGTCAAAGATAATAGAACAGGCTCAACAACATTCGTTCCACCAACATTAGCCTACTTGGCTGTGGGTCATGATTTAACATTTAGAGGTGTTAAATTAACCATTTCACAAGAGACTTATGAGAGTTATAAACATTTTTGGTATGAGTTACTTCCAAATTATATTTCTGAAATCAAAACTTCTAATCTAAGAGTCTTGGGGAATGGATTTGAAAGTGTCAATGAAGGACTTGAGTTATTAAAAAGTGACCAAGTCAGTGGAGAGAAGGTTGTATTTAGATCTTGAATAATTAATATGATTAATAAATAAACTGATTGTGAAGAAAATGTCTTACAAACCATAGTCCGTCCTATTTCCGGAGGTTCAGTAGTTATGGAAAAGAGAGTATAATCCATGGAACTCTAAAACTACACAAAACCAAGCTGTACACCCGTGGTTAAAACTGTTCTTATAGTGTTACAGCGCAGGATTCTCCAGTAAACCCATTTCTAATCACATACTTCAACAGTTAACTGTGTTGTACAGTTAATGGCACCAAACACGCACTAACTTTGACACATTTTCTTTACAGATGATCATGAAAATTTAACCGTTATGCAAAGAAGGTTAAAGCCAAATTGACTATAGTACAAATACCTATTGAATTTTACAAGAGTACTCCTATACGCTACGATATTCTAGTGGCTTAGTACTCAATTGATTAAAGTGTATCCCTTCCTTTACGATGTTTGGTAATTCATTTCAATATTGATGTCATTACTAAGGATCGATCGGTACTGTAAAATTTTCCACCGAAATCTGTGGAAATTTAACGGGCCATACAAAATTTTGAAATCTGAACATGAGAATTTAGAGGCTTTTCCCTTTTGTATAAATACCTTTCAAATGGTCCTAACTTAATGATTGATTAATGATTTATCATTAGTTAAAAACATATCTACTTCAATTCATAATGTCTTCAAATACTGCTGCTGTCTTCACAGGTGATGTTTCAACACCATCAAAGCTCATCGAAGTTAAACAAGTTCCATATCCTACTGCACAACATGATCAACTTATAATAAAATCCAAGGCATTTGCTTCTAATCCAACTGATTGGAAACAATTATACTTTGGGTTTTCCCCAGCTGGTGCAATCACAGGTTCTGATGTTTCTGGTGAAGTTGTCTCTGTTGGTACTAAAGTTACTGGGTTTTCCGTTGGTGATTATGTTTCAAGTTTTGTTCAAGGTAATGTCAGTGATAAGAATGGTGGGTTTGCCGATTATGTGGTTGCTGATCCATTAACAACTATTAAATATCCAAGATTCTCCAATGACGAACCATTGAGTGTTGGTAATCATGAAGCTGACAAGATTAATTCTTTTGAAAGTGCAGCAAGTGTCACATTAGGGTTAACAACAGTTGGTGTTTCATTTGCAGGTAATTTAGCTATTCCATCAACCAAATCAGAAAATGAAGGTAAATATATCTTAATTTGGGGTGGTGCTACCGCAACAGGTGTTTTAGCTATTCAAGTTGCTAAGAAAATTTATGGTTTGAATGTTATAACTACTGCATCACCAAAGAATCATGAATTTTTGAAATCACTCGGTGCTGATGAAGTTTATAATTATCGTGATGCCTCATCATTGGATCAATTGAGTCAATATGATTTTTCATATGCTCTTGATACTGTTTCTGATAAGGAAACATTCCAACAATTATACACAGCAACCAAAAATTCCAAAAAAGTTAGAGTTGATAACTTACTCTTCCTTAGTGGGAAAGATGTTACAACAGATGATAGATCAGGTGAAGTTATCTATGTTCCTGGTACTTTAGCTTATATGGCTGTTGGTCGTGAAATTAAAGCTTATGGTAATACTTGGAAAATTGATGATGAAACACTCACTAGATTTAAACATTTCTGGTTTGAACAATTACCTCAATTCATTCCAGAATTGAAAACATCCAATTTAAAAGTATTAGAACCTGGTTATTCAAGTGTTGCTGAATCATTTACATTATTAAAAGATGGTAAAATTAGTGGTGAAAAAGTTGTGTTTAGACATTAATGTTGATCAATAAAACTTAAATATAAGCATTGACACATTTGTAAGCACTAATGCGAGTCCGCTAGAATTCCGTCATGATGAATATACATGTTACCAACACTTTGAATTAGTAAGCGATGCGATGAATGAAGTTATATGAGAAGCCAATGAGAATAGACATTGGTTAGTAATTGATTGTTGGAGGATTCACTTTTGGGGTGTAGTGCTGTAATTAGTTGAACCAGTTAACTTAAATTTTGACACATTTTATAGGTTGAAAGCGATATGTGGATGAATTTAATTCCCACTTGAGTCTCTGAGATGACAAATAGCTATAGAATTGAGTAGATCAATATAGTCCAACTATTACGTGAGAAAAATATAATCAAGCTATTCGCTTATTTCACTTGATTCAATTTATTCACTTCAAATTGATGCTTATAAGGCAAAGTCGTGTGTGGAACCCGAAAGTTTAAGCAAACATGATATGATATAAATACCCTTGAGGATTCCCATTAAATCGAACAATTATTTAGATTCAATATAATTACAATCAATACAATCAATAACAATGTCAGCAGTTCCAAACACAGCAGCAGTCTTTTCTGGAGATATTTCATCTCCTTCCAAATTAATTGAAGTTAAAGAAATCCCATATTCCGAACCAAGAGATGATCAAATCATTATTAAGGCCAAAGCTCATGCTTTTAATCCAACTGATTGGAAACAATTATACTTTGGGTTTTCCCCAGCTGGTGCAATTACAGGTTCAGATGTTGCAGGAGAAGTTGAATTCGTTGGACCAAAAGTTACAGGTTTTTCCAAAGGTGATTTTGTTTCAAGTTTTGTTCAAGGTAATGTTAATGATAAAAATGGTGCTTTTGCCAAATTTGTCATTGCTGATCCATTAACTACTTTAAAATGGTCAAAATTCCCTGTTGAAGGATTAGGTGAAGGTTCTCACAAGTCTGATTTTGTTAAATCATTTGAAGGTGCTGCAAGTATCCCATTAGGGTTAACTACTGTTGGTATCTCATTTGCTGGTAATTTAGCAATTTCTCCAATCAAGAGTGCTAATGAAGGTAAATATATCTTGATTTGGGGTGGTGCTACTGCAACTGGTGTTTTAGCAATTCAAGTTGCTAAGGAGATTTATGGATTAAAAGTTATTACAACTGCATCTCCAAAAAACCATGAATTTTTGAAAAGTATTGGAGCAGATGAAGTGTTTGATTATAATGATTCTTCATCATTGGAAAATATAACCAAATATGATTTTTCATATGCTTTTGATACTATTTCTGAAAAGGAAACTTATCAACAAGTTTATGATTTAACTAAAAATTCCAAAGATGTTAGATTGGATAATTTATTATTCTTGGAAGAGAAGGATATTAAATTAGATTCTTCCAGATCAGGAAAAGTCACTTTTGTTCCAATCACATTAGCTTATACTGCAGTTGGTGGTGAAATTGATGCTTATGGTAGAAAATGGAAACTTGATGATGATACTTTCAAGAGATATAAGGAATTTTGGTTTGAATTAGTTCCTGAATTCTTACCAAAACTCAAGACTTCAAATTTAAGAGTTCTTAAAGATGGATTTGAAAGTGTTTCGGAAGGTTTACATTTATTAAAAGATAATAAAGTTAGTGCTGAAAAAGTTGTCTTTAGATCATAATTTTAAGTATAATATACGATTAACTCCATAGTTCGCTTATAATCGGCCGTAGCGATATTGTTTTTTTTTATCCGCTGGTTGAAAAATTCCGAAATTGTATAAATGAAATGAATTTTGTATTACGATTGATCAAATTAATCCTAGACTAGAATTAAGAATAAGGACAGTTATCATGAGTTTTGTCACTATATTGAAATATGCATTTGGATTATTTCTCCTTTCATCTTATAAATCACTTCCTGGAGCTTATTATATAAGATTTTGGGCTCAAGTTATAAAACATATAATTTTACCAAAATATATTAAATCCCTTTTAGTTTCCCCCAAGACACCATTTGATACCATAACAATAAAAACATATAATTCACCATTTGAATGTGATGGATATTTACATAAATCAAATTCAACATATTTTGAAGAATTAGATATTTCACGTACGAAATTAATGACTACAATTTTCCAAAAATTATTTATTTATTATAAAACTGAAAGTAAAACATGGCCATATGTACCAGTTGCAAATGTTTTCACTACATTCAAGAGACAAATTGATCCATATCAATCATATGAAATTAAAAATAGAGTATTGGGATGGGATGATAAATGGATTTTCATATTGAGTAAATTTGAAAGTAAAAATGGTAAAATTCAACATGCTGTTAGTATTACAAAATATGTCTTGAAAGATGGTAGAAAAACTATAAAACCAATTGATGCTTTAAAATTTTGTGGTTATGATGTTGAAAAATTCTCTAAACAAGCTGAAAAGGGTGTTGAATTAGTTGATTGGTTTGTTAATACTCAACAAATTGAAGAATTACAAGGATAGATAGATATATAATATAATAAATTAAAATTCTATATAAAATTATTAGCTGGTTTAATTAATCTCTAGCTTGTACACCGATATGGTTTCTATTTCTAAACATTCTAACACCATTATCACCATCAACAAATTGACAAGTTCTAGCAGATTTCCATAAACTAACAAACATATTTTCTTCATTATGTCTATAATGTTTACCCATAACTTTTTTAATTGCTTCACTTGCTTCTCTTGCATTATAAAATGGAATTCTTGAAACATAATGATGTAAAACATGAGTTTCAATAATATCATGAAAACAAAATGGTCCAACAAATCCAAATTGTCTATCAATTGTTGCAGCAGCACCACGAGCAAAATTCCATTGAGCATTATCATAATGAGGCATAGTTACATCTGTATGTTGTAAAAAAGTGATGAAAACTAACCAATGATTAACGAAAAGATATGGAATGAAATAATTAACAATAATATGGAATCCACCCATTTTTTGATACCAATTATAAAGAATTGTAGCTTGTAAAATTATACCTAAATCACTTAATACAATAAACCAATAATCTTTTTTTTCAAATAATGGAGAAGTTGGTACAAAATGATTTGTAACCCATTTTGAACGATCTGGATATTTTTGTCCCGTAACATTAGTTGTTAAATAAGCTAACCAACCACCTAATTGTTGAGTAATTAATTGATATAATGTAGTTATTGGAGAATCCTCACTTAAATCTTCCAATTTTTCCACAAAATTTTTTTGTTTAAATTCTTCTTTTGTTGGTGGAACGAAAACTGTATCTCTTGTTAAATGACCAGTTGCCTTATGATGTTTACCATGAGAATATTTCCATGAAAAATAAGGAACTAGTAAAGAAGAATGTAAAACCCAACCAGTTAAATCATTAACCCAACCATAATCACTAAAAGCTTGATGACCACATTCATGAGCTAGAACCCAAATACCAGTACCAAATAAACCTTGTACTATAGTATAACAACTCCATAATAAACCTCTAACCGCCATATAAGGTATTTTTGGAATAAATGTATTTGCCAAATAATAAAACCCAGCTAAGAAAAAGATATCTCTAAAGACATAATAAAAAGATTCAATAACTCTTCTTTCATAACAATGAGAAGGAATTGCCTTCAAGATATCTTTAATTGAATAATCTGGTACTTCAAAAACATTACCAAAAGTGTCAATAGCTGTTAATTGTTCAGTTTGTTTTAAAGTTGTGACATTTCCCTTTCTTGTAGTTGTTGTAGAGGAAGTATCCTTTGCAGTGTTACCAGTGGTGAATGTAGTTGACATCTTTGTGTAAAGGGTGTACTTATTGTAGTTTATTTGTAAAGGGATGAGTTAAGGGTTTTATATTTTTTTTGGGTCCACTGAAAAAATTTGATATAACGTACAAAGTTTATAGTGAAAAGGAACGTGATGAGGTGATTTACGAATAAGCCATAGATATTAGCTGTTGATTATTTACTATAGCTATTAACTACTACCTATCTATATATATATATATTACTACCTATCTATTATTCATCTATATACCACTCATCTAGCCAGTAGCCCATCAGCTATTCAATCTGGCCATTATGATGAGACTGATTGGAAATTTTGTTGGGGCGGATCTACTCAGGGGAATCGGTGTGGGCACTCTATGGGAACGATATAAACATAAAGTACTTTTTGATAGTAATGATGGTGTTGATATTATTATAGGTATGGTATATGGTTAGTCATGGTGTCAGGATGGTGTTGTTCACCCCTTTTCAGCAACTGATTTGATTGAGTTGGTTGTTGTTTCATCTTTCCTTTTGGTGATACTTAATATATTTGACAATCCACACAACAACCCTGTTTGAACCACAAGGACACAATCAAACACATATATTTGATATAAGATACTCAACTATTCAACCACCTACAATCTATAAACCTCCCATTCAAAGACACCTCTCTAATATCTATCCACAATCATCAATCCAATTTACCCAACGAATCACTGAGAGGGTAAATCACAGATAAATTATATGCACGATTCTGTCAAGTGTGCGAATCGGGTATAATCCGGGGCATGCTGCAACTCGGTGCGCCCATATGCTGCTCTTGGATCACGTGGTGCTGGATCAGGTCGGATTGCCGTTTGTGGAATGTGTCAAATAAATTTATCAAATTGATCAATCTTTGGTTGGATACTTCAAATCATTAATAAGAGAGGTGGTGTTTTAAGAATCATAAGTGTTTCCAATTGGCTAGGTATTGGCTGATGACCCACAGTTAAGGCCGGAATCAGGCAACATCTAATTCATGTGGACCATAAAGATCATGTGGAGTTGTGCTGTGATACGTACAGGTTGAAGTTCATCCAGCTACTAGATAGTAGATATTCATGATAATATTTCTTTAATTATATATAAATACGTTTAGCTCTATATCACTAAAGAACTTCATGAAATGGAAATATATTTCTAAATGACCTGGCCTCAGATACAGATACCAGCTATTAATAATCTCTTATATAATAATTCGTGAAAAGCTCCTGTAAGATCGTTATTAGCATTGTACGAATTATCAATTAGACTTAATAAGGTCTCACAAATTTATCGAAGATAGTGTCGAACTCTAAAGCGTGATCTATGAATTCTTTTGGGTTAAGAGCACATGTTTTTTGGAGTGGTTTTTCATCCCGCACAATTTGCAGCCTGGTGCAACGTGCATTAAAGTGATCTTGAGAGTAATTACGTTAGACTTATTATTAATTTTATGTCAAATGAGCGCCAGAACTGATTTTATTGAATTTAAACTCCCTCCACCACAACCAGTACCTTATAATATAATTGATCGGATTACAAGTTTTGTTATATAATTATCATACATCTTGTCTTTATAGGGAAATTATACTAATATCTAGTTGAAGGTGGTGGTTGATAAGTTCATTAGTCATTTTCTAATAATTAATTATGAGCTTTAAAAAACTTTTTAATGATTATAGCACTCTGACATCATTTGAATATTCTTTACCAAACTTGATCTGAGACTATTTGGTTAATTTGATCAGTTTAATAGAATGTTCATTAACTATTTTTCATTCTTTAATGTAGTGATCATTTGGTGACATTTTTGCAATGTTTACGTCGATTAAATAATGTAATGATCGGTTAATTATAGATTGAAATCTTTATGAATTAGTTGAAAATATTAACTCATGATGTATAAGGAAAATTTGGTACACAAAATTAAAAGTGAAGGAATTGAAGAAAATATATTAATCACTTTCACCTTACTCAATATCTTTTGTTGTTATTAATCTTAGCAGCATCACCAAGATCATAATTCTCTAAATCTAGCAAACAAACTTTGGGATGATACCTCCATTCATCTCCTGCAAGAAACATTTCTTCACTTTAAATGAAATCGTCACTAGCATTATACAACAATTTAAACAATAGAATAAATAAAAATTAGGAATTAGGCACTAAAGAATTATAACCTTGATATGACCTTAAGAATTCTATTTAACTGTTGACTCCTAGCTTCACAGACTAATACGCTCTCCAGTGAAAATGGATATTCACCGGCCATTGATGAAGTATGAACTATTAATGAAATATTTTACTCGTAATTTGGAAAGCATATCAGTTGAAACCACATGCTCACTTTCTTCTTCCCTAATCATGACCAGGGGCTGATCCTGTTATTAAGATACCAATATCTGGGTATATAGCTGAACTTAAGACCTCTCAAATAATCTAATAAAAGCAGTATAAAGGACCTTATAATGAGCCATCAATATTTCGATCCCAATTTCCCGCCCTAACAGTGCTCCGAATAACACACCAAAGTACACAGATTATAGCCACCAATCCACTCTACATAATCCACTAAACAAACAACTAATTCCCACTAATTTAAACCAACAAAAACCATTTTTAGCATAGTGTATCTATATTGATTACATAAGCGGGCTAGTCGTGATTAGTCAGACCGTATTTGATGAAATTTTTCAACAGGCACTTTGGCCGAGTGGTTAAGGCGAAAGACTTGAATTATTTCAAGGTATCTTTTGGGATTTTCCCGCGCAGGTTCGAGTCCTGCAGGTGTCGAAATTTTACTTTTTTTGAAGACTCGATTTTTTTTTTAGGCCCCTGTGTCTTAATTTGATCTCGCTTCCGATATTTTTTAGATTGACATATTGCTCTAACTGCACCACTTTATGAGATTCCGTAGTTTGCCATTGTGGTGTAGTTTTAATAGTGTTGGTAATAACTCTCTTATTGACAGCCGTTTTCTTCCTTCAATGCGTTATCGGTGTGATTTTCGAGTTGAAGTGTAAAAAAAAAAAGTTGATTGTCGGGAGAGTCATATATAATATATAAATTTTAATTGAAATCTACATTGATCCTATAAACTTACTCTATAAAGACACTCAATTGAAGTATTATCCATAATGTCTGCCCCTGTTGAAGTCAAGAAGAAACCTGTGAGTTTCAGTAATATCCTTTTAGGAGCTGGATTAAATTTAGCTGAAGTAACTACATTAGGTCAACCTTTAGAAGTTATTAAAACAACTATGGCTGCTAATAGAAATTTAACAATTTTACAAAGTGCTAAACTTGTTTGGTCTCGTGGTGGTGTCTTGGGGTTTTATCAAGGTTTAATTCCATGGGCATGGATTGAAGCAAGTACAAAAGGTGCTGTTTTATTATTTGTTAGTGCTGAAGCTGAATATAGAATTAAAAAATTTGGTTCATCAAATTTTGTTTCTGGTATTGGAGGTGGTATTGTTGGTGGGTTAGCTCAAGCTTATCTAACTATGGGATTTTGTACTTGTATGAAAACTGTTGAAATTACAAGATCAAAACAAGCTGCAGTTGCAGGAGTTCCTCAACAAACTTCATTTCAAGTTTTCAAAGAAATTTATGCAAAAGAAGGTATAAAAGGTATAAATAAAGGTGTTAATGCAGTTGCTATTAGACAATGTACTAATTGGGGTTCAAGATTTGGTTTATCAAGATTAGCTGAAGATGTTATTAAAAATTTAACTGGTAAAAATAAAGATGAAAAACTTGGTGGTATTGAAAAAATTTTAGCAAGTGCAATTGGTGGTGGATTAAGTGCTTGGAATCAACCAATTGAAGTTATTAGAGTGGAAATGCAAAGTAAAACTGCCGATCCAAATAGACCAAAAAATTTAAGTGTTTTTGGAGCTTTTAAATATATTTATGGTCAAAATGGATTAAAAGGTTTATATAGAGGTGTTGCACCAAGAATTGGTTTAGGTATTTGGCAAACAATCTTTATGGTTGGATTTGGTGATATGGCTAGAGAATTAGTTGGTAAATTAACTGGTGAAACTCCAGTTGCAAAGCATTAGAAATTGATCAGGTATCAATAGAAATAAAAGAACTACAATAATTTTAAAAAACTCAAATACTGTATTATAACTCCTTATTTTTTTTGAATACCCCATCTATCATATGAATAAAGTCCAATTAATGTTAATAATAATCCAACACCTTGATTTTTACTAACTGATTGACCTTCCCATACAATAGCCATTGAAATAACAACTATTCTTTTCAAAATATTTGCAATTGAATAATTAACTGGTGAAATTAATCCTAAAATATGAAATGCCAACATTGCTTGACAAAAATGACTTGAACCATGAAGTAATAATAATTTAACAATTGACCAATTTAATTCAGTTAATGTAAAGATTGGATTTGAAAATTCAGAAATTAAATAAATTGGTAATGTTAATAAAAAACCAATAATTGAACAATATAATAAAATTGTTAATTTATCAATTTTATCTTCATTTTTTGATTTCCCATTAATTGGTAATTCTTCTTTTGGTGTAACTGTTAGGATTTTTTTAGCAAAAATATTTTGACTAACAAATATAATCATTGAAATAAATGCAAAAAATAATCCTTTGTTAAAATCTAAATTCCCCTGTTTAGCATTCTTATTACCAAAACATGTCATTATAACTCCAGTTACTAATGGTATTAATGTAAAATATGTAACTATTGGATAAGATTTTTGGAAAAGCATTCTATAAACAAATACAGTTGTAATTGGACTTAGTGCTTTAACTGAATGTACAAGACTCACTGGAATAATATTTGTTGCTTTATGAGATGTAATATGTCCAATGAATTGGAAAACACCCATTGCAAAAGTTGTCTTGATTATTTTTGAAGTTGGTTGTATTAAATTATAAGTTGTTGATGATTGTTGAAATTGTTCTCTTGTTGGTAATGTCCCACGTGGGAATTTTGATATAAGTGATCTATTGTTATTTATTATTGTTATTGTAAAGATGCAAAAAAATGATGATGTTAGGAATTGAAGTTCTGTAAAAGTTGTTGGATGTGGGAATTCCCTTAATATATCTTTTGAAATATTTGATGATATAGCACTAAAACAATACCATATTATACTAAATGCAATTATTTTCAAATCAATTGGAGGTAGAGCATCTTGAATTCTTTTCTTGATTTTGGAAGATGTGGATTGAACAGTAAAATATTTTTCATAATCATGTTGTGTAAGATCTAATGAAGATTTTGATGGTTTAAAACGTGGTTTTGTAGGTTGTATGAGTAAATTTTTCAAATTTGGGAAGGACCCTTTAAGTCTATTTGATAATGTAGTTTGTTCAAACGAAGCTGTTTGATTTGAACTTGGAGTATTTATTTGCACTGTAATCATTATAACCTCTCTATATTCTATATTATTGTAACTTTGTTCTATTAATGGGCTTTACGCGTGGTATGAGTATAATGTAGTACTGACAAGAATGCTGGAATGGACCCTTTTTATGAATGGTTCACTAGTCTCAAATGATGACTATGATGATGATGAAATGAATAAAGCGAATGACAAAACTAAAGAATGGGCTGATGAAGTAAAATTGAATATATTTTTAGCTAACAAATTGCTCTAACTTTTTTCTAATGTTTATATTTCAAATGTATTCAAATTCTCGAAAATGCTGGCCCAGTTTCTTTTTTTTATTTCTCTTTTTGACTTCCCAAAACGGAAATGAAAATGTCCTAAAAGGTTTATCCGAAAGGGTTTTTTAATGGTAATAATCCGATGGGTATTAAATGTTTTGTACTTTGAAGAAGGATTAAATAAAGAGGAAGGAGTAAGGATCAAGGAGTGGTGGTTTGTTGAGGCTTTCACTGTCTTTATATATGTTCGCTTATTGCCCTTTAAAGAGATTGTTCCCTTAATTTGTAGATGAAACGGTCAAGATTTGCAATCTGAGATTTGGTTGATCCTACATATAACCGTTTTGAAGCACTTGACCATAGCTAGATCCAGCAAACAAGTTAGTTGAGGTTGTACCCCTTGGGACTAATCTTATCTGTCACACGCGACTTGAGCTCATGGGAACTTCACTGGAGGCTTACACAAACCACCAACAATGGGATACTGTCGTGTGGTATTGGGTACCTTATATTCTATCTATATCGACAATCTCATAAAGGCACATGAAGTACCATGAAGTATCCAGAGTCCAGATCTACACAGAATAAAAAGGACTCTTCTAGCCATACTGTACTATTGCACCTGGAAAAACTATTGCTCATTAGCTCCTGTTGAACCTATCACAAAAAGGAATAGGAGCTTGAGTAGATCGTTTGATAAGGTACATCAATTGACAGAACAAACTTCGGGCTCTAGAGTCTACATTAAAGCTACTGTCTGATAAGAATAATTATAAAGTTCGGGTACCTCAAAAATATTAATATATTATACGTCATTGTAATCGAACACCAACCTTATCTTGAGAACCACCATCATCTTCACCAATATTACCAGTTCCTCCTAAAATAGAATTCTCTTTATATTGTTGTTTCCTTTCCTCTTCAACTTTTTTAAGCTTCTTAGCAACTTTACTTTTACTAGGCCCCTTACCATGGAATTGATGTGAAAGTGCCTTATATGCTTCTTTAGTGTTCATCTCTCGACCATATTCATCAATATATCTTAATTTAACTTCAGGTTTATAATTTTTTAATTTAGCTGCAATTTCTGAAGGATTTTGTAATTCTTTAAATTGTGCTAATTCAGATTCAAGAATTTCTTCCTTTTTCTCTTTTGAAAGTCTCTGAAATGAACTATCTTCTTTCAAACTTTCTTCATGAATTCTTTTTTCAATTTCAACTTTTAATTTTTCTAAATCAAGTTTCTTCTTTAATTCTTTAGCTCTTTTTTCAGATTCAATCTGCTCTTGAGTCTTGGTTTCAACAATGTTTTTAGATTTTAAAAATCCTAAAAGAGAACCTAATCCACCATTGAAATTAACTTCCTCCTCCTCCTCCTCTGGTGGAGTATCTTCAGTCTCATTCATTTCGACATCCATTTTATCAGACTCTTCCAAAGGTTCCTCTTCTTGATGTACTACTTCCGTCTGTTCAGGCTCCTCAACTGCTTTAGCTTTTATAGAGCTCAAAAATTCAGTATTCTCATCAATAACAATCCCTTGATTCTCTGTATCAATATTCATTTCATTCTCTTTAGATTCTTCAATCTCCTTAGCTATATCTTCTGGCTTTAAATATTTTCTTTTCTTCAAATTCTTCAATCTTTTCAATGCTAATGCACTTTGAAGTTCAAAATCATCTTGAAGTGCTGAATCCTCATTATGTAACTCAACACTTTGTAATACAACATCACCATCTTCATCAATACGATCTTCTCTTTTCCGGCTATTCCCAGATTTTTTCTTAAGTTTCTTCATCTTGATAGGTTTAGCCTTTGCATAATCTGAAGTCTCAACAGGTTCATCATCTTCATCTATAGTGAATTCCATCTTTCTCTTACCATTCTTTTCAACAGGTTCAACTTCCTTTGGTTTATCAACTTTAATGGTTCCACCATTCAATACAAATGAACCCATATTATCACCTTTTAATTCTTCATCATATCGTTCTAACAATGTCTTCTCTTCGCCTTCATGTCCATCATATTTCTTATATTTATTAGTTCTCAACCTTTCAGCCATTTGTTTCTCCAATTTATCCTTCTTCACCAAGAGTTCACTCTCCAATTCATCATCATCATCAAGAATCGAACGATCTTTTAGCGTCAAAATCACATCTTCTTGTTGTAAGTTGTTTATATCATCAACACTATGACCAACTCTTAACCCAGAAAGATCATCTTCATCATTCTTCACAATTTTCCTCTTTGGCTTCTTCACTTTTGCCTTCTCAACAGGTTTCTTAATCTTACTTAACCAATCATCAGTCTCTTCATTCTCTTCGCCATCATCAAGTAAACTTTGGGCAATATTGATCTTCTTTCGCTTTGCAGCTTTAGATTTGGCAATCTCTAACTTTTGCCTTATTTTCTGGTCTCTTTCCTCCTTCTCTTGGTCCCTTTGATACTCTTCTGTAGACTGTTCACGCGGCTGTACCACTGTATCTGTTTCTATTGGTTTCAATCCAAGTGAAGCTCGTAGTCTATTTGTTTCTTCAACAGATATATCATTACTCTTTGCTGGAGCTGGTTGTGGCTGATTTGGTAATGGAATTGGCTTGAGCCCTAACGAGATACGAATCTTATTCGTCTCCTCTATCGATATAGATTCCTCTGACATCGTCGCCACTGATCTCTTTTATAAAATCTATATTAATCAAATGTTTATGTCAAAGATGAAGTCTGAATTTTTTGGCAGATAATTTTTCAGATTATATTTCGCGAATTCATGATTAACTTCTACAATATTAATTTCAATAATGAACTGATTATAACTCTTATATGATATATATAATAGATGCAATAAATGCTGGAGGAAGATGAAAAGATTATAATGAACAATTCAACCAACCAGGTACGTGGGGGAGATATTTTTTTTTTGGATATTATAAAAAGAACAAAAAACTCTAATTTACACTGTTTGAATAAAAAAAACCAATTAATAAAAGCACAAAATGATGAGAAAACCGAAAATAAACAATTAAAGAACGTTATGATTAATAGAAATTATCATTCATTATTTCTTTGATTTCTTTTCTTTCTTGTCTTTTTTGTCCTTTTTATCCTTCTTCTCTTTCTTAGATTTCTTTTCTTTCTTTGGAGAAGCTTCAGCATCTGAATCTTCATCTCTCTTACGTTTTTTATCTTTCTTTTCCTTCTTTTCTTTCTTCTTTTCCTTCTTTTCCTTCTTTTCTTCAACTTCTTCATCACTTTCATCATCAGAATCAGCTTCAACCTTGGCAGAAGGAACAGCATCAGCATCAGCATTATAAGCTTGAGCTTCAGCAATTTCAACCTTTTTATTATCACGAGAAATCTTTGAAGTTGTACGTAAATCTCTACCTTCTAAAGTAGATAAACGTGATTCAACTTTAGCTCTAACATCAAGACCAATATCACCTGAATCATCTCTTTCTTCAGATAAAGCATCATAACGTAAGGCAACAGCAGCTTTAGCAGCCAAGACACGAGCAATTTTACCTTTGTTACGACCTGAAGCTTGACCAACTAATGAAGCATGGTATAATAAACCATATTTTGGTGTATCATGTTTAGTTTTCAAAGCTCTAAATAAAGCTTTTTCAGCACCCAAGATTTGAATAGTTGAAGCTGGAGCTTTAGCTAAAGAGATTAATGAACCAGAATGAGCAATTAATCTAGCACCAACTAATTCACCAACTAAGGCAGTTAAATTTGGAGCAATAGCTTTCATTCTTGAAGATAAGTAAGCAGATAATTTTTCTCTATAAGCAGCAAATTCAACAATTTGATCAGCAAGAGCTTTAATGTTAATTAAATCAATTTCAGTAATTTCAGTACCCATAGAAACTTCAGCAGCAGATTTAACTCTTTCTTCAGCATCTTCTGGTAAGATTTCACTTAAATCAGTATCTTGAGCATTTGATCTAACACCCATTGTTAAGATAATTCTAGCATAGGCAACAGAATCAGTAATGATTTTGGCCAATTCTGGGAAATGCCATCCATACCATTCTTTACATCTCATAGCATAAGTGTTTAATTCTTTATCCAAATCATCTAATAAGGCAATAGCTTGAATAATCATGGTATCAACTTTATCAGCAGAGAATTTTAATTTATGACGACCAATACTATGAGCTAAACCAAGAGACATTTTTGAAAGATCACTATCAGTTAAACCTGGTAATAAATCTGGTAAATATTCTCTAACAGCTCTGTATAAATCTAAAGTAACAGCATCAGAAACAACACTGAAGTTTAAACCCAATTTGTTAATAGCATTAGCAAGTTTAGTATCTGAAACTACTAATGTAGCTTTTTTATCAACTTTAGCATCATCTAATAATTTTTGAAGTTGAGCAGAAACTTTACCTTCAATCACAGAATTAATTTCTTCCAAGGCATTAGCAGCACTGTTGAATTTAGAAAAAGCAGAGATCTTGAATTGGTTCAAGACTTTCTCTGATGAGTTCAAGTCAGTTATTAGGGTAGATGACTTGTAAATTTTTTTGTCTGAAGCTTTCAATAAAGCGTAACCAGCAGCTGTTTCAGTAAGAACGAAAGCCATGTTTGTGGTTTGTTGTATGAAAAGAACCTCAAAGAAAGTTAGTTTGGATCTGGCCTCGCTTAGTTGGTTGATTCTTTTTAAAAAGGTATCTCTCTTTACATTGATTATATTGAAATTTTTTTTTTCTCTACATAAAAATTTTTTATGCGCAAAAGAAAAACCTGTTTCCTAATTCGGAAATTACTGTTTTGAGGTCAGATTGCGCCCATTTGAAGGCAATTTTTCCAGCCTCGGCAGTGGCATGTGATTTTCTCGTGTGAATGCTCATCTGCATACCGTTTCCGGTAATTTAGCACTTTCTCACTACCGCATTCGGTAATTTTGGTGAGTTTTTCAATCTTTTAAATTTTGCCATTCGGAATTTTTTTAATAATTCTTTGAATATGGAAACGCGATTTCATTTTAACTACCAAACCCATAATTCATTATCAAAACAACCCATATTTCAAAGTTTTAAATCATTGATAGAATTAATATAATGGCTACATCCACCGCAATACCGAGTAAAGATAAGGTGACTAATTTGAAAGCACCAAAGTCTTCTAAAGCTAGGGAACAGATAACGATAAATACAATTGAAGATGATAACACAACAACAACCGATAGCAATAGTGATCCGGATTCTAATGATCAAGATTCAGGGTTTTTAAGGGCCTCTAATGATTTTGTTGGTATATTGAGGAAATCCGCTTCATCTCCAGCATTAGGGAATGATTTTTTGACAGCTCATCATATTTTTGGTGATTATGTTCGTAAACATGAGATTCCAAGAAAAGTATTTCATAGTTCTATTGGATTTGTTACATTATATCTTTATACAATAGGTGTATCTAAAGATGTTTTCCCAATACCTTTCCATATTTCATTTATTGTTATATTTACATTGGATTTAATAAGATTAAGATGGAAATATTTTAATTATCTATATTGTCAAGTTGTTGGATTTTTAATGAGAGAAAAAGAGATTAATAGTTATAATGGTGTTTTATGGTATATTCTTGGTTTAGATTTTGTTTTCAGTTTTTTCCCAAAGGATATTTGTCTTTCAAGTGTTTTACTTTTAAGTTGGTCAGATACTGCAGCTTCTACAATTGGTAGAGCTTATGGTAAATATACCCCTAAAATTGCAAGAAATAAATCTTTAGCTGGTTCTTTAGCTGCTTTTGCTATAGGTGTATTGTCTAGTTATTTGTTGTATGGATATTTTGTTCCACATTTTGAACATTTAAATGATGTTGGTGATATTTATTGGACTCCAGAATCAAGTTATTTAAATTTACATACAATGAGTATATTAGCAGGTTTTGTTGCTGCATTATCAGAAGGTATTGATTTATTTAATTGGGATGATAATTTCACCATTCCAACTTTTTCAAGTATCTTTTTCTATGCAGTTATTACTGTTTTCCATAAATAAGATATCATTCATTCACTTTCATAATTTTTCATAATTTGCATTTTAATTCAGCATTAGGACATGTGTATAGAGAAATAATACATCACCCGGTAATTTTAATATTAATATTCTCTACAAGTAGCTTTTTTATTCTTAATTTTACTCCATTAAAATATACAATTTACCAAACCAACAGTTTCAAGCATCAATAATATCTTATATTAAAACCAATAGAAAAAAACTATCTAATAGTAAGTTGATGGACGTTTTGGAGCGAAAACATTAGCAGATTTTGGAATACGGTGTGGTAATGGGAATTTCAAATCCTTACTCAAGAATTGTTTAACGTATTGACGTCTAACATCATCAGTCTTTTCTAATTCAACAACCTTCAAGATGTGGATTGATCTAAATCTAGCTCTGTGACGAGCAGCTAAATCTTGGTATAAAGTTTCAACGGCACCAACTCTGGTAACATCTCTGAATTCTTTGTACAAGTTGTGAATACCTGATCTTGATTCATAACGGATCCAGATACCAAAGTTTTTAACTTTAGTTGGGTGGGATTCAGCAATGGTGTTAACTGAAACAATTTCACCTGAAGCTCTTTTAACTTTGTGAAGTTTTTGTAAGAAATACCAGTAACGAGATTTAGCAACAACTTCGTTTGGAGCAAAGATTCTCATACGGTATAATTTTGGTTCAGGAACCGATTCAGTTGGTAAACGACGACCAATGACTTGATATTCGTTAAGACGAGACACTGATTAATTTGTTAGTATATTGGATTCCACAATATATTTTGGTGTACTTTAAAGAGAAAGTTTAAATGCTAAGTATCTTTCATATATGTCCTTTGTAGAAAAAAATTTAATCATTGAATATAGTCCATCTCATGCTTTAAACCACATTAACATATAGGTCTCTTTCTCATTATAACATTCTTATTCTCCTCACTTGTCTTGTATTGAACTTCTACTCCTCTTGTGTTGATTCTTATATTCGAGTTTACTCGTTCTTTAATGATGTGTTCAACATATTCAATATCTTTCATAATAACACAAATGACACAATTATCCACTTCGCAATACTCTCCTCTCTATTATATTCCACCTTTCATTTTGTCCTAGGTTGTTTACTCACTTTTTGATATGATTCTTGATCCTAAACTGATGTTTTATTCAAAAGAGTGTTTCAATAGTAGTTTTTCACCTTTCAAGAAAAATGTTTGCAAGCTCTCTCAACCAAATTGGCGGGAGGTGTCTGGATGTCCCTTCACAGAGAAAAAACTGCTTGTATTATGTAATCGTTATTGTTGGTATAGCCACTCTCACTATATAGAAAAAAAGCGCGAACAGTTCTTATTTAATGGTTCGGGGACTTATTTTGTCTGGTGTGTGGGTGTATTGAAAAATAGTCATATTATATATTAGCCCTGGATACCTAACACGTGATTAGGGTATTATATCTCTACATTAACATATAACTTCACAAGACAATTAAAACAACCTATAATAACATGATGACAACTATATAGGTAATGTTATAAAAAAAAAGGGTAATGATCGCCAGACAAGTATAAAAATAACAATCAACAAACGAATGACAATTAACTCATAAAGTTAAACAACCTTAAGCAACAACTGGAATTGGATCAATAGCTTCAATTGTTTGTTCAGCTTCCTCCACTATTGGAGGTTGATCTTGTTCTTCAGCAGATGGTGATGATGGCTCCTCCTCCTTCTTAGGCCAAACCTTGTTCCATAGAGACACAATTTCACTTGAAACTTCATTTGTTAAATCAAGTGATGTATTGTAAGTAGCCATAACAGATGATGTAATTGGAGTTTCACCCTGTTTCTCTAAATTTTCATTATAAACATCAAAAACATGAAGTGTATAATTACATGGAACCATAACTGTTTCAACAACTTTGTTCCCAATAACTGGAATTGAACGTTCAACTAAATTGATTGAAAGATAAACATTTTTCTCAATTTCACTTGTGTATTCAGTAGAAATTGGTTCACCTTCTGGCAAGTTTGTAAGAGTGAAATTTTCCAATTGATAATTAACTGGTCTTAAGACTGGATCTAAAGAACTTCTAAGTAATGGTTTACCCTTCGTATCATAAAGGTGTTCATTATAATAAGCACGACCATCTCTAACAAATTTTCTTGTTGGTGTTAACACATTGTTTTCAATACAATCATTTGTGGCAATTGAAGCGTTCTTGATCATCTCATCTGTATGAACAATTGGTTTCTTAACTGACACTAACAAATCATTCCAAGTTGCACTTTTAATACTTGGACACCAATTCTCTGCAGTTGTTAAAGTGGACGCCCCAAATCCATCAACGGTTCGAACAATTGGTTGCAATAATGAGTGAGAGTGGATAAATTCACCAACTGGCTTAAAAATAGGAGATGATGTATTGATTATAGCTTTAGTGATTGGAAATTCATTGACAAAAGTTGAAGTTTCTTGAACCATTGGATAAGTTTTCAAATGATCTGAAGTTTGGCAAGCAGCTGGTTCTTCTTGTGCATCTGGATCTGGTACTTCTGGGACTGGTTCTTCAGCTGGCTCTTCAACTTGTGGAGCAGTCTCTTCAAGTGGAGCTTCAGGGATTTCAGTAGTTGGTGTTTTCTTCATTTTATGGAAAAACGACATTAGTAAAAGTAGCAAAGTTTCTGATCAGTGGTTTGTAGTGATCAGGAAAGATCATACTAAGAAGTATATGAGCAAACCATCTTTTATAAAACCCTTGATTATTCCACCTCCAACATTAAAAAAAACACAAAGTCCAAGTGACACAAAATCAAAAACTATATGATCTTAAAATTATTCCAAAACCTGTTCGCGGAATGACCTTATAGTGTCATTATCACAAAATTTGTGTATTTTCTTTTTTTGGTTGTTGTTGTTGTCCCAGTGATGATGTAATCAATAGAGGAAAATTGTAAACAAAAAAAACAGTTTGTATAGAAAACTAGCATAAGATGTCATAAAACTCGCACGAGAGTCCTTAGATACGTGGTATACGTTAGCTGCATTTGGTATATTTGCATAGGTTTTGAGCTGTGAAAGGTCTTGTTGTGGGGACTCTGGGAATAGGTTTGAAAATATGGAGACACCTTCGATAGAGAAGTTGGTAGATTTTGAACTGTCAAAACTTAAGGATGAAAATCGACTAGTCTTGGATGATAACTTGACACCATTCTCCCAAAGAGTGAGGAATGAAGTGAACAAAGATGGTTTCCTGTTTGATTCTCCTTTGAAGCAGGATCTGAATAACAAGTCAACTACTCTGGATGCTTTAAATTTAGAACTGATTGAATTCCCAAAATTCCACGATCTAAAATCAAAGGAAACTAGTGTTGATGAGGAGGAACAGGCCAACAGATCTATAGATTCTACTGACTCTTCCGATATCCCACTCAATGAGCTAGAGGTGGATGATTCTCCAATGAGTAAGAACACCGGGTATGAAGAAATGGATCTTTTAAAGATGTTTGACAGTAAAATTGAGAATGCTGATATTTCACTTGAAGAATTCCCATTGTACGAATTCCAACCAAGTAATTTAGAAGTTATAGAAAGTGAGGAAGTTTTAGCTTTTGAAGAAAATGATCTTTCAATAGCTGCACGTACAAGACATAAGGCAAAGAGTTCACCAAAGAAAGTTACCACGTTAAAAAAGAGTAAGAGCAAAATTCCACTGCCAACTACAACAGTTTTACAAAATGAGATACGACGTTCCAAGAGATTAGAACAAGCATTTATAGAATCTTCTCCTTTAAGGAAAGTTTGTTCACCAAAGAAAAGACTCACGAATCTTAAACCTGTTCTTCGAATTAAATCTAAAAATTCATTAAACTTTATAGTGGATTCCTCTACTGGTCAACTTCATGAAGCGACACAATATGCTACTGAAATCAATGCTAATAATGGTGAAGGAATTCCAATACCAAAGACAATGAATGAACAAGTCACCATTCCAATTAATGGTCCTAGAAGAAGTAAGATACCAAAAACTGCCATAGTGAGAGGATTCTCTTACAAGATACCCAGTGCCAAATATTTGAGTGATAACAAGGTTGGATTTTATTCAGAAGCTGCTTATAAAAGTTATTTCAGCCCTAAGAACTCTCCAAATAAAATTGTGAAATCATACAAGGCTGAAGCTGGATCACCTACAAAGAAGAACAAAACTAAAAAAAATGAAAAAAGATCTGTTCGGTGGGCTGAGCAACTTGAATGGTGAAAAATTAAACAAAGATACTTATATTTACGATAGACTATGAAACGAAAACAAAAGAGTGTATTATATGTTATGAAAAATCAAAAAACTATTCAAAATCCTCGTAGTCATCATCCAAATCTTCTAAAGATGTACTATTATTCTCTTCTGGCCATTCTTCATAAAAATCTCTTTTTTCATTAGGAGTAGGTTTTTGAGTATTATATTTTCTTCTTGGTGCATATTTTGGTCTTTCTAATCCCATAACTTCATACCAATAAGGAACACAACTATCTCTATTCCCCCAATTGTAATCATAATTTGGATTACAAATACAATGAAGACTTTCTCTAAGTTCTTGATTCTTTGGACATTGAGTGTGAGGGATATGATAATAACCAGTATTATCAAAATAATGGATTTCATCTTTATTAAGCATATATGATACAGCAAATGTATGAATTGGTGCATCACCCCATCTTTCATAGAAAAATCCTCCAAGTTTATCTAAATGTTGAAAATAATCTTCATATTCCTTGGATCTTAAAAAATCTAAATCACCAAGTTCAAAATTTGACCAATAATGACACATATTAAATGTTTTTTCATTATCCATTGTTACAAATTCCACTGAATTTTGAGAAGAAACGTATTTTGGATGTTTCTTTCTAAAGAAATCCACAGTAGCTTCATATAATCCATAAACTGTGTTATGTAATTCATGTAAAGCCATTGAAAATCCATATTTTTTATTATTTTCTCTCATAAATTTAAATAAATCATAATTTAAATCACAAGTAAATTTAATATCTGGTTCCACTCTCCAATAATATTTTAATCCATCAAATTCTTTAAGCTTATAGAAAAATCCAGAATTAAAACGACACATATGTCTATAAGATTCCGATCCACCATATTTGATTCCATCTTTCATCATTTGTTTCCTTACATCTGCTGCTTTATTCTGATCGATCCAATCAGGATAAGACCAATATTCTTTTGGGATTGTTACAAATGTTACATTCCCACTAACAGCATTATTCACTTCGGCCTTGAATGTTTCTGTGAATTCAACATCATTTGCAAAGATCCAAGGATAATGATATCTTTTGTTGAATCTTTCTTCAACGTGTCTAATGGATTGTAACATCAAATATAATTCTTCATTTCTCACTAGTGAGAAGAATGTAGCTTTTTCTCTTTGATATTCTGGATTGATCTCAGGTTCAGAAACATGTTCTTTGAGTATTTGACCATCAGCTATTGGATCCAAGAATTGGAAGTCTGTATAATTCTCCTTTGTGAAATGTTGATCTGGGTATAAAATTTGTAAAACTTTTAATCTTGCGTATTTATCCAAATATTCCAGTACTGTTTTATGATGGTTATGCCTTATTGAAACAAACGAGGCAATAATCACTATAGCAGAGACCAAAGCCAGCAGAGCTATCCGGGCTTTCCTGTGCAATACAACCATCTTCCGGCCACTCCTAGTGTGTGTATATACAGCTAACGATTGGAAGTATAGACTAAAATATACGTACGTTATTATTTCACTATTCAACTCAGGCACGCTTTGATTTGATCGACTGTGCCTCGAAGCCAAAATTCGCTAAAATTTTTGAAGAAAAAAAAAGTGATGAAAATGTCGTTCGCGAGATTCGAAGCGGTGAAATTGCCATAAGGGTAAATATTAACCAGAGTTATAATAATAATTATAATAGTCTCTACTGCTTGATGGTTATATTATTTAAGAGATACGGCTTTATGGGTACTCTGAAGTATCTCTTTGCCATGTTCTTTTTATAGCTGCTTTTTCAGTTGCTGACTGTGGTGAGTGATGAGCCCGATGATTGACCAGATCTGCTATTGGCGAATGATTTGATGTAAGTAATTTAAGAACTCTCGAGGTCTCGGTGATTCAAACAGAGAGAATTAATTGAAGAAGGGAGAATATATACAAAACAACCATTATCTGATTAGATGAATGGGCCCATATCCACCATATAATCCACCTTATCCGTTTTATTCAACCGTTTTTGAACCATTGTTTCGAGTTTTAAGCTTCTAAGTTCTCAACGTTCTCAAAATGCCAATTTCCTTAAACAGACAATTTGACCTCTGATCAAAACAAATATGCACGTTGAAAACAACGCATAAAAGACCACCACTAAAACTAAGTCACCAACAGAACAAGAAAATGATCTCACCTAGGTGCATGTAGTATATATATAAGGGCTCAATGAGCCTTCTTCAATGAATGAGAGAAAGAGAGAATAAAACCACTCATGGTTATTATGTTGAAGAATTCGATATACTCAATAGCTTTAGCTGGTCTAGCTTTGGGAGCCAGTCTTCATTCAAGATCTAGTGATTCTACTCTGTATAATGGTCAAACAGCAGTTTATTGGGGGCAGGCCTCTGCGCAAGAACAAAATAGATTGAGATATTATTGTGATTCAGAATCTGTTGATATTTATATATTATCATTCATTACTGATTTCCCAAATTATTATGGAAATGAACATGGTTATAAATTAGATTTAGCCAATTCTTGTTCTAGTGTACAAGATGATAGTTCTACTGATGAATGGGGGTATACAGCGTCAAGTTCTTCGAATACTGTTGCTAATTGTTCAGAAGTTGGTGATGATATTAAATATTGTCAAAGTTTAAACAAGACTGTTCTTTTATCATTAGGTGGTGAATCTGGTACTTATGGATTCACAAGTGATACTGAGGCTGAATCCTTTGCCACTGTTTTATGGAATTCATTTGGTGAAGGTGAAGATTATTCATCAGTAGAGAGACCATTTGGAGATGCTATTATTGATGGCTATGATTTTGATTTAGAAAATCAACAACAAACTGGATATGTCGCACTAGCTAATAAATTACAAGAATATGGTGAAACAAATGGTACTAAAAAATATATTTATACATCTGCTCCACAATGTCCATTCCCTGATCAAAGTAATTCAGATTTGATTGATAATTTTGAATTAGATTATCTTTTTGTTCAATTTTATAATAATGATTGTAGTCTTGATCAAAATTTTAATTTTGATACATGGGTTGATCATATTCAAACATTATTATATAATAAAACAAAAATTTTCATTGGATTACCTGCAAATTCTTCAGCTGCAAGCTCAGGATATGTTGATTCTGATACAATTATAACTAAAATTGAGGAAATTTATTCAAATGATACATTGAAAAATTATTTTGGTGGTGTTATGTTTTGGGATGCCTCTCAGGGGTTTGGTTATTCAAGTGCTGCTATAGATAGTGAATCAAATGTTATAACAACAGTTGCTGCTGCATTACAAATAGATACTTCTTCAACTACTGAAAGTTCAAGTGGGACAACTGTAACTACTGATAATACAACTTCAAGTGCAACATCAAAAGAAAAGAATGATTCCTTCAAGGTTTCAGCTTTTTCAATTTATAATCTTTTAATTGTTTTTGGATTACAATTATTTTTGTTTAATTTGTTTTAAAAATTTGTTTCTGTTCATCATTTAATACCTGCATCTTTTTTATACAGTCTTTTTTAATTCTACATTCTTCTTTTTCCCCAATTAAATCACATTAATTAAATTTAGTATACAAAATAGTTTATTTTATAATCTTTATTTTTGTGTATCAAGACATGCTTCAGTATTACAATTCACTGCACTATCAATTATACATTGATCATTTGTATTTGAACCATAAGCAGAAGCAACAGGACCTGCAACTTTATTAATATTTAAAGCACTATTATTTCTTGAAAACTTACCTCCAGCAATTTTAGTAAATTGTTGATAAGTTTCTGAAGAGATGTTACCTTCACCAATGAACTCCGGTTGCACAGTGGCTGAATGAATACCATAATTGTGTAGGGCAGCTCTAATTGATGAAGCAATGACAAGAAAAGTTTCAGGAGATGCACCAACCTCAACATGAAGTGATGCAATAAAGATATCTTCAGTCAAGTTCCAAATATGGAAATCATGAACAGAAACAACACCTTCAACTTTTAAAATATCATCTTGAACAGAATCAGCAGAAATTGTGGATGGAGTAGCTTGTAATAAAATTCTTGAAGCTCTGCGACATAAAGGTAAAGCACTTGAAAAAATAATTGCAGTAATAACTAAAGAAATTAAAGGATCTGAATAATATTTCCATGAATAATCAGTTTTCCAAATGAAAATAGCTGTTAAGATAACACCAATATTACCTAGGGCATCACCTAAAACATGAAGGAAAACACCATGCATATTCATTGATTTTGTTTTCTTTTGTGGAGCTTTGGAATGTGAATGATCACCATGAGAATGTGAATGTCCTTCATGAGAATCAGAAGATTCTACATGATCATCATTTAAAGTTGCATGATAATCATTTTGTTTAGCAGGTTCATGAGAATAAACAGTTGATTTTTTCTTCTTCAACAGTGAAGAACGTTCATCATAATTAGCAACAATATTTTCTGGTAAAACAGCACCAACTGAATTTTCTTCATCACTATCTAAACCATGAGAATGTCCATGATCTGAACCACCACCATGAGAATGTCCATGTTCATGGAATAAAAACAATCCAACAATATTTGAAATTAAACCAGAAGTACCAACATAAAGAATTAATTTTGGATTTGTAATAATTGAAGGAGTAATTAATCTTTGAATAGCTTCAATTAAAATTGAAAAACAAAGTGCTAATAAGAAAACTGCATTAATTAAAGCACCTAAAATTTCAGCTCTTTTCCAACCATAAGTATATTTTGCATCAGCATCTTTTTGAGTACTAACTCTAACAGCCCATAATGCCACAATTAATGAAAAAATATCATTCAACATATGGAAAGAATCAGCAATTAAAGCTAAGGAGTGAACAGCATAACCAATAATTACTTCCAATAGGAAGAAAACGGTATCGATAGCCAATAAAGCAATGATACGGATCTCTTTACTAGTTGGCATAATGGGACCCTTTATTTATTATTGACTAGTATTTTTTTTTGGGGGGATAATGTATGTGAGAATGTAGTGGTTTTTTTTTAGTTCTAAATGTAAATATTTGGGGGATGTTATTTTCCGGTTTTGAATACTGTTTAAGCAATAATCCGATATAATGAAGGATTCTTTGTATCTAGCTATTATTTGATTTTAACCTTGGCTGAATGGGTATTGGTGTGAAACAGGGAATTGGAAGTACTTTTAAATATGTAAAAGCAGAGGAAAGATTAGTTAAATTACTTTTAAATTGATTCTACACAAAAAAATTGAGTTGTAAATTAACAAAAAACGGGACTGCAGTGGGGTCTGGGAGCGGGACTCGAGTCTTGACGCTACAACCAGTGAGTGGGCATATCGGGGACTGGTGTGTTTACCCGGGTGTCCTCTCCCATACAAAAGTGTTGTAGAAGGGGTCTAGCTGATCGGATCTTGGAGCAGTGAGTCCCCAAACGGGGGTCTGAGAGCTGGAGGTTTGCGTTGAAGTGATCAAATTCGTTAATTTACATTTTTAGAAATGATTTAAAAGGTGAGTTGATGGTTGTTCCTGTTGTTCTATTGGCTGTGGTGATTGTTTGGAGGATGAGAGAGAGGTACTAAATGCTCTAGGTGTTTATTATCTGAAACAGTGCGAGAGTTTGGGGCATCGCTGGAGAGTTTGATGCTTCTTTATTGTTTTTACGAAATTCGTAATGAGCTTGACTTGCGTAACCACAAAGGTTGGGTTCTGGTGTTAGGGCTTTGGGAGTCTATGACGAAGGAGTTACTGTCTGGAAAGAACTGCAATAGAAGGAGGACCGTATGTTATGAGATAGTACCTTCTTGGTCCTGGAAGTGTCATTTCAGTTAGATTGATCAGCACCAAAGCCGAAAGAAGTGACACCAACTTCCTTATTTGAGCATTAATCAACAGATCATCGAAGTTGGATAGGTAAACGGTACCATGGGCCACCCACTAGGAGTCCCCTTTAGGTCCCAAAGACTATTCGTATTTGTTAATTAATCATTGACACAGTTTTATGCATCTTGGCTCTAAATTTGATTAATTATTACCCTTTAAAGTTCAACGGTACTCTGGTACAGAAGAGACTTCAAGTTCGGGAAATACCTTTTTCAGTTCGTTATTTATATGCATACTGGCACAATTTTTTTTTTTCGCTAGGTATAAAGCCAATTGAAAGGCTTCGTGCCTTCTGAAGCCCTTTGTACCAACAGTTTTATTGGAAAAAATCACCTGACAAGTATCAGATGTCCTAAAGCTGTACAATATATATTTGAACTAATTGAAAGGAGCTACATCTAGGAAGGTTATGAAGGTTTCTGTAGCTCTTGAAATCTATGGAATCAATTTATTTACAACATACTCTTCTTTACAATAAATTGATGTTAGTTGGGCTTCTCAGTCCACATCATCAAGACCCCTCAACATTCAATCTTACCGACATGAGTACTTGTAATTCCTAAGCCTACAGCTACTCCGGAGACAGTGCCTCAGTATAAGAGTGTTTCATATAAATCATCTCTTTAAAGAGAAGAGACAGTATAGTATCCACCATCACGTCCGGGTTATATCATTCTTTTCGCGAATTCAGTCTGTTTTCTGGAAACTAGATATAAATAGTGTACTCATTATGAATTTTCCATTAATTTCCCAATAAAAAGCTCTATATTCCTAGTTTAAAAATATGTAGAATATAATTTACAGGTATTTAATACTTAATAACTAGAAAGATTCCAATTTAGAGCTTTTTTTGGAGTGTTATTACTGACTGAAATTTTTTTCCCATAAATATATTTTCTCTTGTAATATAGAATTAAAATTTATGAATAACTATGTCTTTAAAATTATATAAAAATTATTTAAATTTTTAAAACTTGAAAAAACTCATTTTTAAAGAAATTAGATACATCTTGGGTGGACTATTGTTAGTTTTCTTTTGAAAGTTTTTTTATTTTCTGTCGTCTGTGGTGGTTTAATACTATTTATCTTCTTACCGGACATACGCGGCCTCGGTAAATCTATAATTTCAATAATATAACGTTCAATAATATATATAGAATCTGGACAACAAATCTTTAGAAATCTCTTCAATGATTGGATATATTATTCTTTAAGATTTTTTTACAAGCTGTAAATAGACATAGAAACAATATATATTTTTTTTCAGTAGAGCACTAGCTATATAAAGAATTGAATTAATTAAGACTCCAATCAAAGTACCAAAAAAGCACATTAATATCAAATCAATTGATAAAAGAGAGTAATTTGATAAACATTAAGTTACTTATAATTGTAACATTATCACAATTTTCAATTAAAATAAAAAAAAAAAAAAATCAAGGGAAAGCACCACGAGATGGACCAAAGTAACCTCTAACAGTTTCAGTGATATCATATAATGAAGTTTGACCTTCACCACCTTCAACACCTTCTGCAGTAACATTATTACCCCACCATGAAACGTATTTTGGATGGTATTGAACGGCAAAGAAAATAATGATGGCTGAGAAGGCAACACCTGCATCAAATGAAGCTGAAAGAACATAGTTGTATTTTTCAAACCAAGCAATATATCTCTTTTTAATATGATGCATAAAAGCGTATGAAAGGTAAACAGCTGGAATCATAAATGAAAGGTTGGTTGGAGCATACGAAATTAAACCATAAATGAAAACAGATGGTTCGAAACTATTTGGAAGAGCCTTTGGTGCAAATCTTCTAATGGCAATAAATAACAAAGCAGCAAGGAAACCAATTAAGAATGCATATTTCATGGTTGGATATAACCCATTGAAAACTCTCTTTGGGCCAATAACACCCCATAAGACACTTGCAGAGTAGAAAGTTCTTTCATTTGGACAAGTGAATTTAGATTTTTGAGTAGTAGTACACATACCTTCAATGTTTGATAAAGACCAATTAACAACACCCAAGAAAACAAATGATTGAATAACAACACCAATAAGTTGACCTCTAAAGATAGCTCTAGTTGGGACTTTAGCGTAATGAGCAGTTTTTTGACAAGAAATGAAATTATCAGCTTGACCATCAATGTTATAACCAAGAGCTTTTAATGTCATCATAGCAACACCATTACCTGGTAAAGCGTAACCAACAATCAATTCAACCAAGACATTCAACCCCATTTGAATACCAGTAACAGATAAAAGCAAACATAAAGGAATTAAGAAAACAAAGTTAATACCAATAGTAAAGAAGATACCCCAAACTGGAGTTTTAGAATCTGGATAGACTTTAACACAGAGAATAGCCAAGATTAATGAAATAATCAAAATTGCCCAAAAACACCAATCTGGAACTTCTTTATATCTTGACATCATCTTTGAATGAGGATCGTTATATTTGGTTAATGTGTGTTTACTATCTTTGGAGATGAACATTTGTTTAAAAGAAGATGTTCTTAGGGCTTTAAAACTTTCTTTGAAATTTGATGCAATGAACTTCATAGCAAAAGTGATTGTATCCCATTCTTTGTAACCGTTATATAAGAAAGCAAATGGATAAAACATGAAAAAGCCACTGTAAACAAGAATGTTGGCAGCTGAATAGAATGGTGGTGAATAAGCTTGATATTTAGCTTCATCTAATAAACCATCAGTTAAGACTTTGTCAACAACAAATGATGAACCTTCGTTTGTAAAGATACCATTTGAATTGATTGGTATGTAAGCAGTCCATTTATAATTGGACCAGTAAATACCAACAATAACAAAGAACCCAATAATCATACCACCAAAGACATTCATAGTGACATAAAATGGGATAGCTAAAGGAGTGACAATAGTAGAAGCGACATTCCAGTCAAAAGTTGGAACTGGGTTTAAACCTAAACCAGAACTGATACCTGTAATAGCAGCTAAATTGAAATTACTTGGACTGATCCAAGTCATCCAACTGAAATATGATAAAGCTTGGAATAAATAATCTGGTAACCAGAAATAAACAAACATACCACCAAAACAGATCCAGAAAAAGTTATATCTGGAGATTTTCCAACCATTAATGATTTCTTTTCTTTCACCTTTCAATAAAGCACGGTTAAGAGCAATACTTGGTAAAATAGTTGGCCACATTGATCTGACTGGATAAACAACGAATTTTCTCAAAATACCAGCGAATGAGAACCCCATTAATTGAGTTGAAATAACCAAGAGGAATTGGAAACCGAAATCTAACCATTTTTGATCATAAAATTTGATTTGAGTAACAATATTATAAGAGACATAGACATTTGAAGAAGAGACACTGACAATAGTTGTAGCAAACATTTGTTCTTTGAAAGAATAAGGACCAGGGTTTAATGGTAACTTCTTACCAAAGAATGGAATATTGACATTTGGCATAACGAACTCCCATGCTTTACCAGAAAGATACATCAACAAGGAAGTGACACTAACAGTTAATGAGATATTTGGATAACGATGAGAGAAGAATTCTTTGATACCAGCAGCGATAATCAACCAAATGAAAGCGATGGTGTAGGATCTGATGGTTTCAACAGGTTCAGTTGGATCATTGAAGATATCAGTAATAGCTCTGACTTCTGGATAAGGAGAGTGATAATGGATTAAAGCAGCTGTCAATTTAGCCTTGAAGTTAACATTTGGATTTTCGGAGATTGAAAATTCACCATTTAGGACCGATTCGATATAATGCCAGTCTTCAATTGGGAAATTTGCATCACCTTGATGATTATCATAAGTGTTTTGGAAGATGGAAATGACTGTATCATCGCTCATGTCGATGATCTTGTCAAGTAAGTATTTGATATCAAAAGTCAAATCATCCTTGTTATCATGGTTTAAATCATCACCATGACCAGTTTTAGTTAAAAGAAGTGAAACAGATTCATCACTTAATCTTTGGAAATACTCGACGATTCTTTCTTCATCAACGTATTTATCAGAGAAGCCAGCACTCTCTGTAGTCAAGGAGACTTCATCGTGGGAGTCCACTTTAGTGAGCACTGCTCCCTTTGACATTTCATATTCTTCAGGCTTTGTTTCCACTTTGCTGTCCGACATCTTCTCAGTTATTTATTGGCCTAATCACACAAACACTGAGATTGATGAAAAGAGAAAATACAATAATGTTAGATATCCAATGGAGGGATATTTAGCTGGTTTTATACGATGTGAGGGTACGGATACCTGTTGCATCAATCTCGAGATGACGCGAGTTTGAGAAATTGTGATAAGATGCAACATAGTTAATCCACAAGAGTACGAGGATGTCTCTTGGGGACCTTAAAGATTTGGATCAGGTCACATAATTAATTAATTAAGATTCTTTTACCGATCTAACATATCAGGAAATGTACAGCCTGTGAAGTGGTGAGCCAAGGTTGACAAGAAAACCTTCACAAAATGGAGCTTCTCAGACCAAGACTTGAAACCTTATCATTGCTTGCAGATTCCAAGCCAACTTTCGGTCCTCCAAGCCAAGTTGGATCCTTTAAATCATCTGCCGATCTGAAGTTTGAACTGTGAGGCTTGACCCAGACCATATTCAAAAGCTCCTTGAACAGCTCCTTCAACAACAACGAGCTCAACTCTAGATAGTTCTTGTCGGGAACATGAGCAGCACTAACCTTCACAGCGTCATAAGTTGTGTTATCTCAACCGTGGATTTGATTAGAGCCTCACGGGAGCCTGACGCTCCTCGGTTGTTTAATCGGTGTTATCAAAAGATATTCACAATTTCAGCACAACGGGCAATTCCACCACTGTCATCGAAGGGTCTCAAAGGGTCCCGGTAAATGGGCCTTTTGTAGGAAATATGCCTCCCCTTCTTGGCTCAAACACAAAATGTATATTAAGATCATAACACTCTTTTAAATTGTGCCGTATAGATTCGTAATAGATCGGTCTATTTAGGTAAAACTTGAAACTTGAATCACCGTCAATTTTGGGCAAAATCAAATTTTCAGTCCGACAACCACAGATCTATTTGCTGCTGCATATAGCGAACTAATTTTACCTAAATAGACATGAATTTGATAAGACAATACGATCATACTATTTCACTGATAGGTAATTGTGAATCCTGATTCCTGGATGTCCATTCTGCGTACGTTGCGAAAAAAATATTTCTAGGACAGTGAAGTTTGAACCTGAGCTAATTGTTAGGATATAGGATCTGCTACATCGATCGAATAGCATGAGTTTAAGCCCGAGTGCTTTGAATTACAATAACTATGCCAGAAATTACGATTAAGTAGATTAATCGCAAATACTAGAATTTAAGAGCACAGACAGTAGATAAATGTACAACGTTCGTTATTTATTAAAGAATGGAACAACTATTATACCGAGAATCACGGAAATGAACCACGAAAAGAACCAAAGTAACCTCTAACTGTATCTGTGATATCATAGAGAGACGCCTGTCCTTCACCACCATCCACACCTTCATCAACCACATTGTTCCCCCACCAGGAAACTGTCTTTGGATGATATTGAACTGCAAAAACGATTATAGCAGCAGAAAAAGCCACTCTCGCATCAAGCGAAGCTGAAAGAACATAGTTATATTTTTCAAACCAAGCTATATATCTTCTCTTGATATGATGCATGAAGGCTTATGAAAGATAAACGGCTGGAACCATGAATGATAGATTATATGGTGCATAGTTGATGAGACCATAGATGAACACAGATGGTTCAAAATTTTTTGGAAAAAGCTTTGGAGCAAATCTTCTAATTGCAATAAATAATAAAGCGGCAAGGAAACCAATCAAGAATGCATATCTCATAGTTGGATATAACCCATTAAATACTCTCTTTGGACCAATAACACCCCATAAGACACTGGCTGCGTAAAAAGTTCTTTCGTTTGGACAAGTAAATTTGGATTTTTGAGTTGATGAACACATATCTTCAATGTTTGACATGGACCAATTGACAACACCTAAAAATACAAATGCTTGAATAATAACACCAATGAGTTGACCTCTGAATATAGCCCTAGTTGGAATCTTGGTATAGTGTGTAGTTTTCTGAGAGGAAACAAAGTTATCAGCTTGACCATCGATATTATAACCGAGTGCTTTTAAAGTCATCAAGGCAACACCATTACATGGTAAGGCCTAACCAACAATCAATTCAACTAAAACATTCAACCCCATTTGAAACACCAGTGACAGATAAAAGTAAACATAATGGAATTAAGAAAACAAAGTTGATGCCAATAGTAAAGAAGATACCCCAAACTGGAGTCTTAGTCTCTGGATAAACTTCAACACAGATAATAGCCAGAACCAATGAGAGAAGTAAAATTGCATAGAAGCACCAGTCTGGGACTTCCTTATATTTTGCCATCATTCTAGAATGAGGATCGTCATATTTGCTCATTGTGTGTTTGGTATCTTTAGTAAAAATCACCTGTTTTAAAGATTTGGCTTTTAACCCTTCAAAACTTTCCTTCAAATTAGAGCCAATTAATTTCAATGCAAATTTAATCGTATCCCATTCTTTGTAGCCATTATATAAAAACGCAAATGGATAAAAACATAAAAAAGGAACTATAAACCACAATATTACCAGCAGAATAAAAAGGAGGTGAATATGCCTGATATTTAGCTTCATCTAATACACCATCAGTTAAGATTTCATCAACAACAAAAGTAGAACCTTCATTAGTGAAAATACTATTGGAGTTGATTGGTAAATATGCTGTCCATTTGTAATTTGACCAGTAAATACCAAGAATGGCAAAGAACCCAAGAATCATACCAGCAAAAATATTCATTGACACATAGAATGGAAGAACTAAAGGAGAAATAAGTGCAGTTGCATTATTCCAATCAAAAGGAGGCCATGGATTTAATCCCAACCCACTTTGGAAACCAGTAATAGCAGCTAAGTTGAAGTTATTAGGTTTGATCCAAGTGATCCATGAGAAGTATGATAGAGCTTGGAACAAGAAATCTGGTAACCAGAAATATAGGAACATACCACCAAAGCAGATCCAGAAGAAGTTGTATTTAGAAATAGTCCAACCATGGATAATTTCTTTTCTTTCACCTTTCAATAAAGCACGATTAAGAGCAATACTTGGTAAAATAGTTGGCCACATTGATCTGACTGGATAAACAACGAATTTTCTTAAGATACCAGCAAATGAAAAACCCATGAATTGAGTGGAAATTGTCAAGAGAAATTGGAATCCAAATCTAACCATTTTTGATCGTAGAACTTGATCTGAGTGATGATGTTATAAGAAACGTAGACATTTGAAGAAGAGACACTAACAAGAGTTGTTGCAAACATTTGTTCTTTGAAAGAATAAGGACCTGGATTTAATGGTAATTTCTTACCAAAGAATGGAATGTTGATATTTGGCATAACGTATTCCCAAGCTTTACCACACACAAAAATCAAGATTGAACAGACACTAACAGTTAATGAGATACTAGGCATTCTATGAGCAAAGAACTCTCTGATACCAGAGGCAATGATCAGCCAGATCAAAGCAATAGTGTAGGATCTGATGGTTTCAACAGGTTCAGTTGGATCATTGACAATATCAGTGACTGATCTGACTTCTGGATAAGGAGAGTGGTAATAGATCAACACAGCTGTCAATTTAGCCTTGAAATTTTCACTGAGATTGTCGGAGATTGTAACTTCACCGTTTAAGACCGACTCGATATAATTCCAATCTTCAATTGGGAAGTTTGCATCACCTTGATGATTCTCAATAGTGTGTTCAAAGATGGCCTTGGCTCTGTCAGCAGTCATATCAATGACCTTGTCAAGAATGTATCTAATATCGAAAGTCAAGTCATCCTTATTGTCATGGTTTAAATCGTCACCATGACCTGTCTTATCCAAGAGAAGTTCTGCAGATTCATCACTCAATCTTTGGAAATACTCAACGACTCTTTCATCGTCAATAGCCTTAGCTTGGTCAGCACTATCAGAGCTGAAGGAGACTTCATCTGAGAATCCACTTTGCTGAGGACAGTGCCTTTTGACATTTCATATTCTTCAGCTTTGGTTTCAACTTTCTTCTCTGACATTATTTCAAGATATCTAATCAAATAAAGCTCACACCGAGGAAGTTAATAAAGTATAATTATATCCTCGTAAAAAGGATTAATATTCTGGATATTTAGCTAGATTTATAGTGAAAAATTCAACCAATATACGGATAATTGTTCAAAGTCATTTATTATGTATTCACTTAAAACGCTAGTCGGCTCATTAAAGATGTAGATAAGATACTACCGACTCTCTGAATTGAATGGGTTGTTGCAGCTCAATGTCACTGATAAAGTGTTCTAAAATTGATTTACCGATCATTCGTATCAGGTAATTTGTTCTCTTAATGATGATGGGGAATTATTAGACTTCATTTGGATCTAACATATCGACAAAATGGTTTTGCAAAGAAGTTTTTAAACGTTTATGCAGATAATTAAGCATTATGCCACTCTTCTCGGAGTCATTTCTGATCATATCACTAGGTACCCTATAACGATAGTTGTTCTTAAGAAGGCTGCCGATCAAATTAAGACTCGTCTCTTGGCTCTTGACTCCATCCATAGCTGAGATTGACTGCTAGATAATCTATTACTCTCAAGAGACTCGAGAGATATCAAACTGAGTCAATATTGAGCTGAGACACTTTTTCAAAAGCTGCTTGCATGTCTATGGATTATGATGAACCTTTCATGCCTCCCGGGTATTCCAATACCATTAATCAGTTTCATAACGAAGGGGTTCTTGAGGCTTTTCCACTCAATTGAAAGGGATCACAAAGGGCCCAAAAAGGGTCTATCGACATTGAAACAACGGCTTCAGGTTCCAGAATCCAGAGTAATGTATAACCAGTTCAAGTCGTTAGCAAATTGAGCACATAAACCAGGTCATTTTAAAGAAGCCAGATAGATGATACCAAGATCAGCCATGCTTTTGATTTAGAGTCAACTATTTCGTATTTCTGACCGCATCCAAATCAGTTTCACCGGAACATCACATATTCAGCAGTGGTTGATCATTCAAGCGTTCAAACATGTTACTCTCTAATCTTAGCCACATACAATCATCAATTGATCATGATTAGAATAAATAGGCCATTGAGCAGCCTTCAACTCATACATAATTCTTCATTCCAAGTTCGCAGTCAAATCACCATTGTAGTAGAAGTAGCTCTTCACAGACAGTTATGACTTGTAGCTTGTCAACGGCTCCCAAGATATCATTACCACAGGTTTCTTTCACCTTGGCTCTTAGCTAAATTAAACACCAGTGTAAAAATGCCGATGCTTGACAGATTAATTATTTTTTAACATGCCGTCGTCGAGCCTGATTCCTTAATTAACCGAACATTTAAGCGTTCTGCGTTGGGAAGATATGACTGTCTGTGTGTGTGTTATAGGAAAAGGATGAAGTTATGAACCCTCATAAATGTCACTTATCATTTTATTGTTTCACATCTATGTTATTCCTCAAGTTTAGTTGAAACTGAATATCCTTCACTTTTATGAGTAACGGATATTTGCGCACACACTGTACATCGGCAATAAAATAACAAAATTACCACATTTGACATAATCAGGAGTTTCTCAAATATCAAGAACAAAACTTGCCTATCAGTGAGATCAGCAATAGGTTAGAAATAATGGCTGCATTACTGGACTTCAACTGTAAAGGTAAAAGGATCAACATTAGGGTCAAATTCACTCATTAGTTTGTCCGACGGGGCTGCAGCTGGGGTACCAAACAGGATGTTTGGGCTTATCATGATCGGTGGAGTAGACAATAGAATGTTACCTTTGTTGGTCAAAAGTCAGAAGCAACCCAAGTGTGGATCTTAGACTTTCCTTGTTATCGTGTGGGCTGACTCTTGTTTTGTGATCTTGATTCTTCATTGTATATGACTTGATCTCGGAGTTCTAATCAATCGTGTGCGCAAGTTCATGATAGCTAAAGCGAGGAGATCTTCAGGGTTCCACTAATTTGAATTTTGCTCCTGTTCCTGTCTCGTATGTTGGAAATCTTCACAGTTCCTTGAAAGACACAAAACAAAACTGAAGGTATCCACACTTTTTGCCGACCTGAGCCGTAAAATGTTTACGAGAAACGTGTTGAACTAGCTGTGTACTCTTCAAGTATGCCACCATCTAGTTGAAGGTTATATAGCCACAACAAAGAGCTATTTTAAAAGACCAGCTAGAAAGCGGTAAGATTCGATTAAACTTGTGGCTTCAGCATGAGAGTTACAGCTACTCAGTAACATAATAGTCAAGCTGGTTAAACGGGAAGTGAGCTGTAAATCCATTCGGCAAAGAAGTTCTGATTCGAAAAGGGAATCAATATCCACATTTGAGAAATAAAGGTCGTAGCCTACGTTGAAATATCCTCGTTATGATCAGGTATTGAGAGTATTTGAAATTATACTTTGAGATATTCAGGAATTAGTACCTAGTGAAAACTTAATTAATTATATTTGAAAGATCTGAAAGATTAATTACAGAGTTTCGCCATATAATTATTGATGATCATTCATGATCTTACAAGAGAACTGCTAGGTTATATTTTACTGCACTAAATTCAGGAAGGCCCATATTTAAATATTAAAGATAATATATTGCGGAACGTCATTATAGCTCAATTAAGCTAATATTCAACTCCTTATTAATATAATTATTATGTGAAAATATATAACTAGAGTACAATATAATATTAGAGCTCTGAAGTTTTGATTTTAATTACCTCTTCATGTCAGTTCTCAGTACGTCAGCAGCTCGCGATCATAATATTAATTGTGGTCCCATTAGCTGTGTATAACTGGTTATACACACAGAAAACCAACATTACTGCTCAAGGGCCGTTCTTTTTACTAGCTGGATGGTATACAGGGCAAGCAGGCTATTAGGACCTGAAAATGTGTTCGTATCTCTTGGATGGAAATGGTCGAGATGTATGTGTGAACTCATTGAATGTGTGCTCCTTCAACTTACTAGAAACCCATAACAATTTTGAACAATATTCACCACAAAATCATTGGTTCAAAGCTGTCTGCTCAATGTCATGGACCAAACAGAATTCTTAACAACACAACAATCAACAGTCACAGCCTTCGTGTACATAATTAACAAAAGGCGAAGCTTGGCTCGGGAACTCAGATCAAACACCTTAATACACTACAGTGGACCTATCTAACACAACAGTTCAGTGGTGGTTGATTTTTGATTCTAACCTCGCTAGAACTAGTGGATCATAAAAATGTCCAAATATAGGATTCAATGAACTAGAATCGACTGTTTGATTATGGGAAACATCGCAGTAGCAAGCATGAAGATTTAGTTATAAAACTATCGGATCAAAGCCCATTTGAAAGCTAGAGGTAATCATATGATTAAATATCATTAGAACAAGCCCTTTTCAGATATTCATGATGATGGTAGGAAAAAAGCCACCAGTCTATTGTCTTGAAGGTCTTCTGTTTGTCGAATGCTTAGACCGGAGTTAGTCTTTAATTACTTGCATAATCTAAATCCGAAGGATACCTTACAGAACGATATTTTACAACGTTATATATCCAATTAGAATCGTTGATCCAACCAAATCGAGGAATTCCACCTTGAAGATTCCAGATTCAAGTTAAACTCACAGCCACCGTGAGTTTGCTACACTGTTTAGTGATGTCGAATTTTGCAAAAAGGGATGAGCATGTGTGTATATCAATCGAAGATAAAATTTTTTTCTTTTCAGCTTGAATCATTGATTTGACTACGTCTGTATAGTGATCATGCCCGGTGTAATTACCATTATTCATGTATTCTTTATTCTAATTCGATCAGTGACATATTGATGCTAGTGTAAAGGAGATTCATATCATGGCTATTAATTATTTCATGTAAGCTGTAACCTCATGATTCTATGGAGCTAACAACTTCAATCGTGAGACCTAATGATCGAGCACCTAAACCTTTAGCCATTATTACAACAAAACTCTATTCTTACTGTCCACCCACATCTGCCAAAAAGAATACGCCCTATTTACTTTAATCATCTTTTAATGATTCAAAAATTCGAACAATTTGAGTTTCGAGGAAGAAATTATACATCTGTCACGGCCACTCTCAAACGGTTTTTCCATCTCGTAATATTTTGGCTCATGAATCATATTACTCCGAGCAATTCTAGAACTGAAACCAGTTCGTCGAAAAGGTACTTTTGAATTGGTTTCATCAACGTCATTGGGGAACATAGTATAGTTGACCATGGTAGAAAAAGAAAAAAGCAGAGCATGGACGTTTTATAACGAAAGATGAAAAGTTTTTCACCATGATTTAGTTATAAATAGTGGCCAATGATCCTAGCCATGAAGAACATATAATTAATTTAACTATATCGTGGAAATCATAAAGATGTTATTCTCAAATTTAGCCCTAGCATTAGCGACATATGCATCACTTACCGAAGCATCAGCTAAATATCAATCCCATCATCATGGAAAGCAAATTGATGGCAGAAATATCACATCTCTTTTCAAAAGAGGTAATACTTGTCAATTCCCAACCGACAAAGGTTTAGTTGCTGTTCAAAAAAATGGTAAGAATGGTGGTTGGGCAATGCATAATGATCAATCATGTACTGCTGGTTCATGGTGTCCATATGCTTGTCCTCCAGGTCAATTAATGGGTCAATGGGACCCTGATATCAAATCCTATTCTTATCCAGGATCTCAATATGGTGGTATTTATTGTAATGATGATGGTGAAATTGAAGAAAAAAGATCAGGAAGTTATTGTTATGGCGGTAAAGGTACTGTTATTGCTAAGAATAAAGTTAGTGATAATGTAGCCTTTTGTCAAACTGTTTTACCTGGTAATGAAGAAATGTTGATTCCAACTAATGTCGATGGTAATGATAAGAAGACATTGGCTGTTCCAGGTACAGATTATTGGGCTGGTACTGCTGCTCATTATTACATCAACCCTCCAGGTGTTTCCACTGATGATGGTTGTAAATGGGGATCAACTGACCATCCATGGGGTAATTGGGCTCCATATGTTGCTGGTGCCAATCAAGATGATAGTAAAGAAACTTTTGTCAAGATTGGATGGAATCCTGTTTATTTAGAAGATTCTAGTCCTTTTAAGAATAAGAAACCAGATTTTGGTGTCAAAATTACTTGTGATAATGAAGATGATTGTACTGGTTTACCATGTGAAATTGATCCAAGTAAAGATGGTGTCAATGGTGTTAGTAACCAGAAACGTTCAACTGGTGCAGGTGGTGGTGATTTCTGTGTTGTTACTGCTAAAAATGGTGCAAAGGCAAACATTGAAGTTTTCAGTACTGGTTCATCAAGTAACAAAAAACGTCATGAACATGCTGGTGGTCATAACTCAAATGCTTATCAAGTCACCACAACTGAAACTGTGTATCAAACCGTTACAGTTTAAGACTGCAGATAGGTTCACTATTGTTGATCAAGATCGTTGATTCAATTCAATTCATTGTATATATTTTTTCACTTTTCTTCTACCAAAAAAGCAAACTTTTGATTCTTTTCATCCTGTTTTATTACTTCCTATTGATATCTTTACAAAATTATATTTAGAATACAATATTACTAGACTTTTAAAATTACTATTGATAGGAGTAGTCGTTAGCTGTCGTTTTCTTTCTAGTATGACGGAGTTCCGGGATATTCATATACATTCGATTTTCTTAAACGAAACCAAACTTAAAGATCACCCACAATAGCTGAAATTAAGGCAAAAACAAAAAAAATAAAGCAAGACCATGCCTACCTCTTATGATACCCTTCAAATTATCAAAAAATTCCTTCTGGCGGCGAATATTCAAGTATCAAAAAAGAAATGCCATCACCTGGAATCGAACCTGGGTCTGGTCGGCCACAACGACCTGTACTAACCACTATACTATGATGGCGAATTTTTAAGCGAGAAAAGCGTTGCCAAACCGCATTTTCGCGAGTCACGTGACCTTTACATTTTATTGAATATTGGCGAAAACTCATGTCAACGTCAATTATTGTTCAAGAACAGATGAAAAGAAATAATAAATAGATGAAGAGAGTTCTTGTTGAGTCAATGAATGGGATAGGTGCAAGTTTTATAAGGTTTGATGGTTATTTTGACACTTTTAAATAGCTCCATCGTGAGATGACGATAATTAAAGAACAGTTTTAATGATTATCATGATAAAGCCTACAACTGACGCGTTCAAAACTTCATCATTATATTATAATACATCTCTATATATGAATTCCTATCAGCTCCACTGATTATTGAACAACTTGGATCCAAAAAGTTAATTTTTCCACATTTGGTGAAGCATCTTGACTTCTTAATCTACTTTCTTCACTAACTTGAGATTCCACACTAACATCAAATACAACCATATTTAACCCAGTAGCCAATTTCAATTCATATCTTGAAGTTAATCTTCTCCCAGTATCAGCATATTGTACTGATGGGATAGGACTTACACGTTCCCCGTTAACTGTTAAATTTGCTGAATGTTTTCTATCGATTAAAGAATCATTTAAACCTGCAAGAACAGAAACAGCACCTTGTTGAGGTGGTAATGTTAATGTGTAGCTTTGAACTTGGAAATCGTTTGCTTCGAATCTGTATTCAAACCAATTTTGGAAAATGGTTGATATTTGATTTATTGTTCCTTGATTTTTAACTTGTTGTTTATAAACAGAACGTGATGATGATACAGAGATTTCTTGTATCAATGCATCAGCTGCAGTTTGTTTACTTGATCTCTTACGGGTTGGTTTTATTGATTGTAATTCTTCTTTTCCAGATTTTGAATCTTCTTTTGTTTCACTAGATTCTTCATTTCCAGTTTCAGGCTTTATTTCTGAGTCATCTTTAACATCTGCTGAATCTTGAGCATCTTCTTTACTAGCTTCTGCCTCAGCATCATCACCTTCATCTTCATCCTCATCCTCTGCTTCTTCATTTTTGACATTTAAATGAATCTTTAATTTAGATTTTGGTGGCTTAGCTTTTAGTTTAATTGTTGGTTTCTTTTTAGAAGATGGTGTGGATTCAATTGAATGAAGTTTTTCTCTTAATTCTTCAATTTTCCCATTAAAATGGTTTGAAAGAGTGATGGAATCTTGATAGATTAAACTTTCTTCTTCATTATATAGTTGAGCATTTTTCCAAATTAATTCAACTTCTTCAACAAATTGATCAATTGTTCTAACTTTATGACCATTGATATGTTTTCTTACACTGATCAATGACATTGGTTGTTTGATTAATTTGTAATAATCTGGGAAATCCTTACGACTAACTTCTTCTAAGAATGGTGCACCAATATTTATACCATCAACTTCAAATTCAACTAACTCTTGTAATATTGCGAGCATGGATTTTTTCAATGAAAAATTTCCAGATGGTGTAGATGGTGTAGATGTAGAGCCTGGGGCACGTATTTTAATTTTTGGTAATTTTGGGGTACTTTCAACTTTAGCTGAATCAGTATTGAATTGATCAACTTGATCTTGAACAAAATCCAAGATTTTTAAGGCATTTTGTGCTATGAAACTATCTGGTTCATTATATTCATTCGCATTGTCAGCCATCAATTTGATATCTTGTAAGAATTCCAAAGTGGATGAGTATTGACTTGATTTCACTTTGGCTGATATTTCACTTAGGGAGATTGGTGTTTTAATAGAAGCATAATAATCTGGATATAATTTCTTGCTTGGTAATTTCAAAAAATCAAAAGCTATTTGGTTTTTGCTATTCAACAGGTTAGTATTCTATTCGTAATGAAAAACATGTCATCAAACTCACCCATCGCGTAACTCTTGAACCAGACTCAACGTTGTTGTAAGGAACTCATCTATAGACGCCTGGTCTTCTGGCGACGAAGCAACCTTCTGTCTCTTGGCCGTCTGTTCCGGTGAGGATACACCGCTCTTTCTTCTCTGTTTTGGTGCCATATCAATCTGAGATTCCCACCGATTATGTGACACTCTGATCAGATTATCTTTTTGTTTTTGTTTATATGAAAAAGCTTTTGAGATTTTCAACAAATTCACAAAAAAATCGCCTATAAAACTTTTCGGTAGCGGGACACACCATAGTTAAGAAGAGTATATAATGAGCATTTTGAACAATTACTGGTGATTTTATAGTGGGAAAGCGTTGTTATTATGGGGGTAATATACAGATGATGGTGCGTGGGTTTAGAATTCCACCACTAATGGACCCTTTTTCTTGATTTTGCAATCTTCCTCTATCCATTTCGATGTTTTTTGGTGTATTTCTGCTAATGCATTCTTCTCTTCTGGTGAAAGGTTCTCGGACGTTATGAGTTTAGCAGACTGCTGTGTGGATTGGTCCTCTGTGGCTGAAGATGTTTGTTGTGGTTCTGCTCTGAGTGTAGTGATGGATTTCTTGAGTGCTAATTCAGAATATGATGCGTTTGGATTGAAGAACGAGGCAATATCTATCAAGTTGCTGATATATGGTGTTAGTTTTGTTTCTTAATCAAAAATTGATCGGTTACTCACTCATTTGTTTCATTCACTATCTGATTTAGCTCCTCTTCTCTCTTTCTCAGTTGTGCATCCTTATCATAATCACTTTGTATCTGTTAGCCATAAATCTCTTGACAAACTGGATAGCCAAATACTCACCGTTGGTCATTCAATAACGGAGATGTTTCATCAATCTTTCAAAAAGTCGTTAGTCAGTGGGTTCTGATAGATGGTTCTTCAAAAGACTCACTTGTGTATGTTCATTATCATCGTCACCAGTAAACCCCCTTAAACACGACAAACAAGCTCCCATTTCTTCTAAAGCAACTTATATAGCAATTATCACCGTACACCAATTAATCCCCAATCTTTTAACCTCAAGAATGGTGGCTCAAATCGTATTCAATTATCAAATTCAGTACAATTAATTTCAACTCTTTTTATTTAAAAATTTCCCTTATCGAAAAGAAGAAAAACATTCGTTTTTGTGAAGGAAATTTTGGAAAGTTTAAAAACTCGAGAAAATGAGTTGGAATTGGGTTAAAATCAATGGATTATCTCATTTTATTAGTAAATTTATATAATTATTCAATTAATTCTATATAAAGTATTTAATTACCATATTAAATGAAATATATCCATTATAATACTATTTGATTTCCTAATCGGGAAGTCAAAATCCATCATTGAAAAAATTGAAAAAAAATCAAAAGCTTTGAGAATTGAATATTAAAGAACTTGTACACAACATCGAGTAGGATCTCTAATAATAACAGCCATGATGTTGGGTAGATCCATAACGAGGCAGACTCTCACACAGACTAGATTGATACATACAAGTAGACCCGTTTTAGGGTTCATGGATTGGCTTGATTTTAGAAAATCAGAAAAGAAGAAGGAACCAAAACCTGCTCCAACATCAGAAGTTATTAAAAAAGCTGAAGAAGGTGAAATTGAAGTTCAAAAAGTGCAAAAAATCGAATTTATTGGGAAAGATGTTGATCCTAGAGAACTTTTACCAATTTCAACAAGACTTAAAGGGTTTACTGTTAAACATTGGTTAAATTCAAATAAAGTTAGTGATCCACAACAATTAGATGAAATATTAATCAAGAGTTTTAAACAAGTAACTGGGAAGGAAGTTTCATCTCCTTCAGAAATCATATTGGACGATTTAGAACTTCGTTTTAAGTATACAACCAAAGTTCAAGAACAAACTGGTTATATAATTCCAGATTATGTTTTAACAAAAGCTTCAAATGCAAAAGTTTTACAAGAATGGTTTATTAAACAAGTCTTCACTGGTAAGATTTTCAAAAAAGTTGCTGATTCTTTAAGTACAGAAGAATTGAAAACTCTTGGATTTGATAGTTCGAATATTCATATACATACTTCAGTTTCTGATGGTGATGCAAAGAAGAAATATAGAAAATTAGTAAAGAAAGCTAAAAAGGCACAATCTATCAAGACTGAACAGTTGATTGAAGAAGCAAGAGCTTAAGGAATTATGACGATGAGAAAAATTTTGTAAATACATAGAGAGAGGGAGAGATGTGAATATAATTAAAATGTGCATTATATATATTTCGGTAAAGGAATGTTGTAAAACTGGTATCATCTAATTAAACTTGTAAAAAAAAAACCCACATATAAACGAATATCAAAACGAACGATATTAAATAATTTATCTATTTCTTATTAAGAGAAAAAGCAGCAAATAATGAAACACCTAAAACTAATGCAACACCAGATAATAAAATTTCATTTGCAATACCAGGAATAATTTCATTTGATTTAATCTCCTCTTTTTTATCAGTTTTTTTATTAGATTTCTTCTTTTGATAAAATTCTTCAATATCAATTTCTTCATCAGGATGATGAATAAATAAATCTGCTTTTTCTAATTTTGAATTTTTACTAATTAAAACACAATCTAATAAATCTTGATCATTTGTTATAGCAACAATATCACCTTCATCATCAACATAACTAATTGCAAATAAATCTTCATTTAATTGAATTAATTCATTTTTACTTAATTTTGAAATAATTTGTTGTCTTAAATCTAAAACTCCATCAATTGGTTTAACATTAATTCTATGAACTCTACCACTTGGTGATTTAAATTTAAAAGCATAAGGTAATTCTTTTAAAGTTTCTCTATCCAAGGCTGTATTTCTTGTTAAATGAGAACTTGTTACTTCATTTGTAGCACTAACTGAATCACTTGGACCTAAATTATCATTTGTATTAATATGATTTAATGAAAATTGATTAATTTCACTTTGACTTATATCTGGAATTGCACTATCAATTTGACTATCACTATGCATTGATTCAGTATCATTATCTAATGAAGTCCAAAATTTATTCCATGCAGGACCTTCACTTGAATCATCATCATCTGAATTTTTCATTAATGAAATTTGATTTAATGTTGCATAAGTTAATTTTAAAACTTCAACAATACCAACAATTTCGTTTTCTTCAACGACTGGTAAATTTAAATAATGTCCATCGAACATTTTTCTTAATGCAGCTTGAATTGTTAATTCTTTTGATGCAACATCAGGTTGTGAAGTCATAACTCTAATAACTGAACAAGTTTTTGGATCTAAACCTGCAGCAATGACTCTAAGAACAACATCTTTTGATGTGAAAATACCACTAACATCATCATTTGAATCTTTAACCAAGACAGCAGTTGTATGATTTTCTTTCATTAATAAAGCAGCTTCATAAACACTTGTTTTAACAGTAACATAAGAAGGTAATGAATTTTCATCTAATACGCTTTCTAAAGTTGGACCATTCATAACAGATTTTAAATTTTCAAAATAACGAATAACATGAATTGGTTGTTGTGACATACCAATTTCCATTTGAACACCTTGTAATGCATCATGTAATTTTTTAGAAGATTCATACATTCTTTCTAATTTTTCCATAGCTTCTTGATAACATTTTGTAATATCCAAGACACCAACAATTGAACTATTTTCATCCAAGACTGGTAAATGTCTAAAACCTCTTTGAACCATCAAATTCAAAGCTTCAGAAGCTGGAGTATCAGAAGTGGCACATAATGGATTTTCAGTCATAATTTGATCAATAGTAATACTACCAGCTTTTAAACCTTTACCAACAACTCTGAAGGCTAAATCCTTTGCGGTAAAGATACCTAATAATCTTTCATCATCATCAATGACCAAAATACAATTTTCTCTTTTGGCACTCATTAATTGAGCAGCTTCATAAGCGGTATAAGAAGGTTTACAAACAACAGCATCAGAAGGTTTCAATGATAAAACTGTACCTGGTTGATAATTCCTGGAACGTCTTTTGCCATTAGAAGTTGATTTACCGTTTCTTTTCTTGCTTAAATCGTTTTCAACACGACGTCTTATGGCTTCGTCTCTTTTAGATTGTCTCTTTCTACTTTCCAAAAGGGAAGAATCACCATGATTATTGTGAATTGGAGTAGATGAAAGCGCACTTGAAGCGTTCGAAGTGCTTTTCTTCGGGGTTCTCAGTGACATTGTTTCTTTGAGTGGTTGAGTCTCTTGTTGTTGTTGAGAATGTGTTAGTGGTGGGTTTTTCTAGTTGATCTTTAAAGCTTTCAAATAAAATTTATTATACGCTCAAAAAGGTAAACAAAAACAATCAAGCCAAATCGGGAAATTTACCCGGCTGTCACCAAAACAGGATTCAATAGAATTGATGATTATTGAAGATATAAGAGGTTTAATGTGGCTTTAGTAGTAATGATTGACATTGATTTCATCGAAATGTAATGCTTCTTTAGTTCTTCTCACTTCTTTAGCTCTTGAAATGGCTCTTTTGGTCATATTTATATGACTGCCATTTCCGTCGGTCAAGAAACAGTGCTCCAGATTTATCACTATTAAGAGTATTCTACAATAGATTTAACACCATTATTACTTGTTGGTGGTATTTGATGGTTGTTATTGGTTAGATGTGGTTGGTGGTTAGATAGCTGGGAGTTTTTATGTTTGTTTACGGTAAATGAGTCTATTACTCTATACTCATATAGTAATGCTCATCTATCCCACACTAAGACACATCAATTGAACCACTATACAACCAAATAGTCAGAAAGACTCTCAATATCAGAGAAAATACAATAAATGTTCATAATACCCACCAAAATCACACCAAAAGACCGTTCGATACACACAATAATCCCCAATTTCAGTCTTGATGCATTTTTCAACATGCCCCAAAACGGAAAGTCGAATTGAACAAGACAAAAGATTAAGCGCTGAGATATAAAAAGGAGTCTCTTTCTCGCCACTGGAGAAAGATTCTTCTCCTTAAAGAGATCAGATCAAGAAGCCATGTTGAGGACCTTGACATCTCATTTGGGACCTTTGTTACAGAATCCAGTCACCAATTGGGTCGACAACAAAGTTAGAGATACAATTGTTAATGTGTTGAAGTCAGGTCCAATGCCCCAACATGTGGCATTCATCATGGATGGGAATAGAAGATATGCCAAAAATAGAGGAATGGAGGTTTTCAAAGGACATGAGGCTGGGTACGCTTCGTTAGTTTATGTGAGTTGGAATAATGTAAATTGTGATTGAAAACTAACAACAAAGATTATCGATGCTTGTATGAAGTTGAAGATCCAATTCGTCACCATTTATGCCTTTTCTATTGAGAATTTCAATAGAAGTAAAGAAGAAGTTGATAAATTATTTGAAATATTAGTTGAAAGATTGAATATGTTTCTTGATAATGAAAAAGAATACAATAAATTTGTTCAGGTTAGAATCATTGGTAATAGATCTTATATACCACAAGAGACATTGACTAAATTGGAAAAAATTGAAGAAATCACAAGTGTAAACAAGGAGTAAGTGATTTTTATTCTTCTATAAAACAAGGTATTAACATCAATAGGCTTGTATTGAATGTATGTTTTGCATACACTTCAAGAGATGAAATAACACATTCAATTTCTCAAACAGTTGATGATATTCAACATCAACAATTAGTTAAATCTCAAATCACAACTTCAACAATTTCAAACCGATTTTATCTTCATCCAGATACACCAGATGTTGATATTTTGATAAGAACCAGTGGACATACCAGATTAAGTGATTTTTTAATTTGGCAAGTTAATGAAAATAGTACTATTGAATTTGTTAATGTTTATTGGCCTGAATTTACAAGTTTCCAATATTATTTGATTCTTTTAAAATGGAGTTATTATAAAACAATTGAATTAAAAATTAATAAATTGAAAACTTTAGAAATTAATAATAATGAAAAAAAAATTGAATTGAAAAATTTACCAACTCCACCTCCATTAGTTTCAATACTTGGTGATAAATGATTAATTGATTATAACAGTATCAATTATTTTTTTAACTTCTTTCTTTTTACGCTCTTTAATTTTAGCTTCATCAATTTTTCTAATATATGAATTGAAAACAACAACTTCTGCAACGAGTATTAAAATTCCAAAAAATATACAAAGTAAAACTCTATAAGCTTGATTAAATTGATAATTATCAGTCCAATACCAAATGGCATAAACAACACTTAATACACTAACAAGAATATTAACAATTGTAGTGATTTGAGATTTAACTTCCTTAGCGAATTCTGAAGGTGAGATATAATCTTCATCAAGTTTATATTTCCCTCTATTTATTAATTCTTGATATTCTTCTTCATCTAATTTTTTTTGTAATTTATTCAATTGAGATTGGAATTCTGGAGTGTATTGTCTCTTTGGGACAGGAGGTTCAAAATAAGGTGATAGTCCCTTTATTAATTTATTTAATGGTAATTTATAATGTTGAGATATATAAATGAGATCATTTGTTGTTATCCAGCCTCTTGATTTGATAGTTTCAGAGTGTAATATTTGTGATAAATGGGATTCCAAGAAGGGTGTTATATGATATTTAGTCATTCTTGGGGTTGTTAAATAGTGCAATGATTGATGTAGAGGTTATAGGTGAATGAAGACGTTTATATATTTACGGCCTCTGTTTTCTCTATTCTTTCGCGAATTTTTGAATACTCCAGTATTTAAACAGAATAAACACACTAAATTGTCCAAAAAACACACCAAATGAGCTTGAAATCCCTAGATCTCGAGGAATATACTACAAATTTATCAAAAAAATGAAATAAGTTACTTATTTCATCATTATAACCACCCTTGGCGCCAACTTTATACCAAAAACCAAAAAATAATGGATCCTAGGAGATTCGAACTCCTGCATCTTACGATATTCGATCTTGAGTCGAACGCCTTAAACCACTCGGCCAAAGATCCAATTTTTCCAAAAAAATGGCGTTGTCATGTGACCCCATTACCACCCTGCACGTGACCATCCACGTGACCTAAATTAATTTACCGATATTCGGAGACTTTTTGGCCAATCAGATCGCGAGCAAATTCAATTACAATTTTCTTGGTCATTAATTCGTCTGGTTCGGGACGCATCTTCAAGAATGTATAAAGTTGATTTTATATAAAAACCTTTAAGAATCTGTCAAGTTTTGCTGTCTGGTTTATCTTTTAGATCTATTCATCAAATACTCAATTAAAAATGTTTAGAACAAGTATTTATAAAAAAACACCAATTATACAGACACAAAATTTATTGAAAAGATATTTATCAATCAAGACATTAACAACTCCAAATGAAAATGCTATAAAATTACAAGTTGATCAATCTTTATTAAAAGATACTCCATCTTTACAAATAACACATGAAAATCAAAATATATCACCTTTAGCAACAAAAATATTTGAATATGCAAAAGATGTTGATTCTTTATTAATTGGTTCAAATTTCATTACTGTTAACAAGAATGAATTTGCTCATTGGAATCAAGTTACTCCTTTAGTTAAATCTATATTGGAAAATCATTTAGAAAATAAAGAGGATATAATTTCAAGTACACAAGCACAAGAATCCTCAGAACCACATCGTGATGAACATTATGCTGCATTATCAGAAGAAGATCAAGAAATTTCAGATATGGTTGCCGAATTAATTGAAACACGTATAAGACCTGCAATTCAAGATGATGGTGGTGATATTGTATTTATGAGATATGCAGATGGGAAAGTTTATGTTCAATTACAAGGTGCTTGTACAAGTTGTTCATTAAGTGATGATACTTTAAAAAGTGGGATTCAAGGGATGTTAAGTCATTATATCGATGGAATTGATGAAGTTGTTAATTTGGCTGAAGTTGAATTCAACAAATTCGAAGAAAGAATGAGACAACAAAAAGAGACAAGAGCATAATTATTCATTTAATTGATCCGAACGTGGCTTTACATTAGTCCGAGAAAGAGATTAAACGGAATCATTCATTACACCCAATTCATTTCATTTATTTTGCATTTTATTTGTACACTAGAACAAATCATATTGGTTTCCAACGGCGTTTATTAATACAGGGTTTTATTTTAGAACTAGTCATTCATTGTAGATTGATTTTTCAAATGATCATTTCTTATCTTGAACGAAATTCGGATTGTAGATCGATATCGCGACCGTTAAGGCTAAGTTCGGGGGTGTAATTTCTAACAAACCAGCGAAAAGAATCATTAATCTTTGATATATTGTTCACTATATCCATCTATTCTTTTCGCAAATTTAACATCAATATCGCTTATTCCTTGGATATCGTGTGTTGATAATGTTATCTTGACTTTATTGTATGTCTATAGGTGTTAATACAGTGTGGAGGGAGGTGAAAGGAGCTCGACTCACAGTTAAGATCGTTGGATGATGGCCCCAGAGGTGTGATCTCAATGATATTTGGTTCAAAAAGGCCTGTTTGATGCGTTAGATACGTAAATATATTAATCACTTGTATTGATCTTACCCATGTCTGTTCGAAATTAGATAATGTATATTCTCTCGAGATTTCATTCTCTTGAAGTCGCCATTTCGGCACAGAACTCAATGCTGATTGAAGTTGTTCCCCCGAGAGTCTCTTCACTGGCACTTTCGTTATCTTGTTGATCATATCGACGAATAGTTTGAGTATAAAAGACGTTAATACTAGTGAAATATTGTTGTTGATGTTTACTTGATCTGTCAAAAAATCCATCGCGAAAAATTGTAATCTCGAAAACAACTCATCAGTATTTCACCACCATTTCTCACTAAAAACAGTCAATTAATATAGCCATTGATGGCTTCTGCTATAGGGATCTTGGATTCCAATGCTGATTGTCTCATTGCAAGAACTTATACGACGGATTTGCTACCATTACGCTCGATTTTCGAGAATTTTAAACATCTATTACAATCAGATCAAATTGGTTCACCAATATTGAAAAGTCAAGAATATGGTGTTAATTATATTTATATCAAAAGTAATGATATCATGTTGCTTTGTATCACTTATTTTGAACATGTGAATTGTATGACATTGATGCATTTCTTGTATAAATTAAAAGAAATCTTGTTAAGTTATTTTAAAACTACAGAATTAAATAAAGATTTAATTATTGATAATTTTAATCTTATTTATGAATTGTTTGATGAAGTTATGGATTTTGGTATACCACAATTTACAGAATATACTATATTACGTGATTTTATTAAATTAGAATTAAATGAATCTGAAATACCGAAAGATAAATCAATTAAAGATGTCGAAATTGATGATTATATAAATACTTCAATTTTAAGAACAACAACTTCAAATATATCATGGCGTCCAAAGGGAATTTTTTATAAAAAAAATGAATTCTTTGTTGATATTGATGAAAAAATAACAATGATTATGAATTCTAAAACTAATAAAATAATTAAACATGAAATTCATGGTGATATCAAAATTAAATCTTATCTTTCAGGTATGCCTATTTTAAAAATTGGTTTAAATAAAACTAATTTAGAAAAATTTCAATGGCATCAATGTGTTGAATTACCAAAATTTCATACTGATAAAATAATTTCATTTATACCACCAGATGGGAAATTTATATTAGGTTCTTATACAACTCCAATTAAAACACCACCAATAATTCAAATACTTAATTTAGAATATATCCCTAAAACTCCACAAAAATTAATTTTAAAATTATCAATAAGGACAAATTTTAAACATAGAGCTGCTTTACATAATGTTAAATTTTTAATTCCATTAGAATTAAATAAATATAATATTGATAAAAGTGAAACTCCATTATTTAAAACCAAAATTGGTAAAGTTTTCTACAAGATTGATCAAGATTGTATCTTGTGGGAAATTGATACTATTGGTGGTGATCGAGAATTTACCATGATGGCATTATTACAATTAATACCCGAGATTCCATCACCTCCAAAAGAATTAGGTATGGATCCACCTCCAAGAAGAACTACACCTAGAATTGATAAATTACAACAAGAATTGGATGAAATTAAACAAAAAAATAAAGATGTGGAAATTAAATTTAAAATTCCTGATATTGCATGGAGTGGATTAAAAGTGGATTATTTAAAAATTGAAGAGGAACAATTAAAATATCCAAGTTTCCCATGGGTGCGATATAGTACAGTGGATGATGAATATATATATAGGCTATAATTAATGAATATATAATGACGTGAGCTAATTTTCAAGTGACTGTATAAGTTTTAAACGATCAAGAATTTGTTTTTTTTCAGAATCATATTTGATATTCCAATGTGTATATAATTGTTCATTAGTTTTCAATATTCCTAATCTTGTTTTTTCAAATAAATTTGTTTTAAATTGTGTTATAATCTCAAGCCATCTTTTAGAAATATTATTAAATCCAATAACTAGACCTAATGAACCAAGTCCAAACATTGAATAAAAAGAATATTCATAAAGGAAATAACCACCTGCAGATACAAGTGCCACTGGAAGTTGTAATCCAATAAAATTTAGAGCTAATAATTTTATAACTTTATTTTGAATAGGTACAAGATCTTCTTCAATTATTTGATTTTTCAATTGTGTTAATGCATTTTCATCAAGTTTTGATGAAATTCCTTCTAATTTTGTGGATTTATTTGAATTGAATGAACTAAAAGAATCAATTTGTCCCTTAACATATGAAAATTTCTTTAATGAATCATTTAAAAATCCAGAATTTAACATATTTATTAATATAGTTTCAATATCATCATTTTTATAATATAATTTCCACCATGCTAATTGTTCAGCTTCAAATTTTGTAACAAAAGGTTGGAATTCAGATTGAAATTCACGATGTGCAGATTCAGACCATTGAGAAATATATTGTTTAATTCTTTGATCTTTAAAATTTAATTCTTCAAGTGTCATTGAATAATGAATATTTTGAGTTTGTAAATTCTTCACTATTGATTTATATAATTTTGAAACTATTGATTCTGTTTGAAGCAATTTACCCAATGTATTATTAAAGCTTGGGAAATTACTTGAATTGTATAATTTTGTATATGAAGTGGAATTTAATGGAGATTCTTTTAATAAAGAAATAGCTTCATATGCTATTTTTGAATTAATCTCATTTGCTCCAGGAATTTCAAAATCTTCATCTTGAAATTCATATGTTGGCCATTTAGGATCCACAGATTGAGCAAAATTCAAATATAAATGACATCCATCGTTATAATCATCTAATGATTCTAATTCTATAATCTCTAAATTATGAGTACTCAAAACAGGTGCTGGAATGGTGTATGCCCCCTCGGCTACTTCAAACTCATTCCCATACTTCAGCACTACACCTTTAGGTCTTTTCAGTAATTCATCATACCAACTTTGATCAGTAGCAAATGGATCAGCCAGTATTGTATCTAACAATGTCTTTTTAGATCCAATAACACCTATTCTTACTGGTGTACCTGGATGTCTCAATTGTTGCACCAATAAATCAACTTTCCCAAACAAACCATTCTCATCTTGAAATAACTGCTTACACTTCTGTAAATTAACAATTTGTTCCTTGATATCACGTGGAGTTGGCTTCTCAATCGATGCCCTGATAGTTGTTGACTGTGTTGGTCCTGGAGATACAGCTATGCTCTGTGGCTTGGGACTGTGCGACACTGTTGCCTGTGTCGATATCGTGCTATAGCACCGACTCGCGAGCCCGAGATTCCTAACCAGCAGTCTCTTCATCACTCAATTGATCGTAAAACTAAACCATAAAGTCAATCAATAGTTATGTTCACGATCTGAAAAGACCCAAAATCAAAATCCCGCGAAAACGTTTTGCAAAAATCAACTGTTGAAATCCCGGCGGAATTAAAATTATAAAAAATTCACATGTTTGAAGCAAAAAGTTATCAATAAAGATGAAATGGTTGAGCTTTGGAGTGTTTTCGTAGTTAATTGTTGGTGATATTCAATAAGGATCGATCGACTGGTTGTGGTGATTTGGATATTTGGTCAGTAGCTGTGATTGAGAGCATGGAGGTGAACGATCCCAGAATATACAAGAGAAAGATTACGAGACTCATCAGTGACAACAAATCCACGAGAGAAGACCCATTGGACGCTGCTCAGAGAGCCAACATTACTCACGACCTCATATCGTCTTTGTCGACATTCCGTGAGACTAATCAGACACCAATAGTGGCTCCTTCTCCAAGGTATAATATGGTTTCCAGCAAATCACAGGCTAAGGCTGTTGAGAATGAAGATGATGAAATATTGGCTATTCAGGCTTTAGGACAGTTGAAAAACGGAGGTACGCCTCCTCCTCCAGAACTGGAAGTTCCAGTGTCACACGACGAACTAATGAGTGATGAAAATGATGACGATGAAGAAGAATATTATGACACAAGTAATGATTTCGATGCAATGACACAATTAGCTACATCTTCTGGAGTACAAATGCTTCCAAATTCTGCATCTACAGGGTTCATTATGAGAAATATCAAGAGTCATCCGTTGTATAATAGTGCATTAAGAGCTTATCGAATCAATAAGCCAACTATAAAATATGGTGTTGAAATGGTGGAGAGAGCTGCTATACCGATGGTTAATATGGTTGAACAAACAAGATTAGAATGGAAACGTAAAAAAAGATTAAGAAGAGCTAATGCAATGTTCCCAGATGAAGCTAAATTCTTGCCATATAGAACTTCTTCCTTATTATCATCTACTGCATTATATCCTAAAAATGCACAAAATTTACCTTCAATATCTGAAGCATTAGCTTTGGGGAATAAAAATTTAAATGAATTTAGTTTAAATTTATCCATTGAATCTAAAAAAAGAATTGCAACTTGTTTACAATTATTAATGTTGGCAAATAAACAATTATCATCAAAAATTCAACATTTACAAAGCTTGATTGCCAAAGAACAAGAACTTATAAATTCTAAAAAATCATCTGAGGAAGACAGTAAACAAGAAGATCAAGAAGAAGATCAACAACAGGATGAAATACCAGAAGAAGATGAAACAACATTACAAATAAAACAAGAAATTGTAACAACTGTGAAAAAAGTTGTCTCTTTAATATCAAAATATGCTGGAAATTCACTTCCAGAACCTGCTAGATCAAATGTTAGACAAACTTTACTTCGTCTTCCTACAAAATGGGCAACATCCTCCACAACTACATCACCATCCACATGTACATCATCATCTATTTTCAATACAAATGGTAAAGTTTTAATCTTAGCTAATGAATCTTTAGAAATGGTTAGTTCAGTAATGTCAGTTTTCGATGAAACTTTAACAAAAGCTGAACTTTGGGTTAGAAGAAAACAAGAAAAACAACTTGCAAAAGCTGCTATATTAAACAATTTACACTATTCAAACCCAACAACAACAACCACTTCTGTTACTAATGAGCAATCAGATCCTTCATCTTCATCTTCAATTGATGTATCTAGTAGCGTGAATGATGTTACAGAGGGTTCTAATGACCAACAACAATGAATTATTATGCACTCTTTATACCAATTTGTTTTATTTGAGTTTTATGTGTACTATGTTTGTGTTTTTTTTATTAAATAATGGAATAATTAAATCTAATCAACTCTGTAGAGCCTTTAATCTTTCTCTCATCTCATTCAATACATGCTCATCATCTTCCTCTTCTTCAATTTGAGGTTCTTCAACTTGTGGGACTTCCAATTTAGCATCTGGAGCATTTTGAACCTTGTTAAATTTCTCCTTGGTGTATTCACTAACAATCTTATTAACTTCCTCATCAGCTTCTTCATCTTCTAATTCATCATTCTCATCCAACATATCAACAGTATCACCAACCATCTCATTAATAATCCCACTCTTCACCAATTCTTGCTCTAATTGTCTCATAGTACCAGTCAACTCTGGTAATTTAACTAAACTATTAACTTCCTTCATGATCCCACTACTAACTTGCATATGTTGTTGAAGCTTCAACATACCAAAACTCTCATCAATTTGCATACCAACACTATCCAATTGTGCTTTACTCTTGTGTAATCTAGTTTTTTGCTTCTTGATACTATACAATTCACGAGCATAAATCTTTACACTCTTATAATCCTCCTTACGTGCAGAACCTTTAATTAAAGTCTCCGTCTTCTTCTCTAAAGATCCTAGCTCCCTTATACTCTTCTCCAATTGACGTCCATTACGACGTACAAGCTGTTTACATTTTCTATGCTGATGAAGCTGGGTTAGTGTGTCTGTCTTTGTCAAAGGGGAATAATAAAACAACTCACTTGTTCCTTTGGGTCCGGGCCCCATATAGCCTTCTTTAAATAATCCATCTCTCTTATATAATAATGATTGTTTCTTGCAAAGCTAAATTGAATTAATTTAGTTTCGTTCTTTATTCGTTCAATGAGCCCTTTTGAAATGGTTGTAGTTGACGTTTACATTGTGATAATTTTATAAATCTTATCGATGTTCAAAATCATCACATCCAGACACCACTAATAATCTCTACGTAAAATATCTTATCAAACATTCCTTCCAAAAGTTATACAAATTGTCCTATAAGAATAAGTTCATACCAATACGACGCTTGTGGCTATTAAAACAGCAGCACCCATTATTGACCACGATACCAACCGAATGGAATTTGCCTCAGACCTTGTAAAATCAAACGACGAATCTGTATCACGCTCTTTTGCAAACAACAACGATGGATTCTTTTTATATTTTTCCAATGGGTCGTTCTGATCTAATTTCCCCTCCATGAAGCCTTTAACTGGTGTCGACTTTGTTGGCTCCGGTTTTTTTGAAAGTTCAGACTTCTTTAATTGATCTAACGGAACTTTTGGAATTGCATAAGGATCACTGTGACTATTGTTTCTTCTTGTCGAAGCTTTATCAGAATTATCATTATCTTTCAATAAACCCAGAACTTTGTCCAATATTGGAACTGTTCCATTTCTAGATTTTTCATTACCATCTGATCCTGTGGAATTAGACTTTTTTTTCGTTAGTTTAGCAAGCTCTTCTTTTAATTTAGCAATTTCATCATCAACATCATTGTCATCAGCACTTGGCTCTTCTTCTATTAGCTCTTCATCATCAATAGACGCTTTACCAAATAAAAACTTTTCGGGCTCATAATATTCCAAATCTTCTAACTCAGGTTCTATACCTGTTTTCGATTCAGCCTTTGGTTTCTTCAATCCGATCTTTTTCTTTGTTTTATCGAAACCAAATGTGATCTTCCCCTTGTTTAACTCTTTGTAGTCATCTTCTGGTTCTTCCTTCACTGGAAGATCCAAATTTTTTTTAGGAATACTCTTTTTAGCACTCTTCTTCGACTGAGGATTTGATTCTTTCTTTGGTGTATCATTTGACTTCTCTTTTAACGATGGGGAAGCTTTGGCCTTTTCTTTGACAACCTTGTTTAGTGAAGAGTTCTTTTCAATACCAGACTCAAGTGCTTTGTTATGGGTTTTAGCTTCAGTATTTTTCTGCTTCTTTTTTTTTGGTACAGCAGCAGAAGGACCTTCTGAATGTTTTTTTCCTTTAGAGTTCTCACTGTGTTCTTCTCGAAACTCATCACCATACCTTTCATCAACCAGATCAATGACATTCTGAGTAATATTCTTTAATTTTCTCAAAAAGCTACCATGTTCTGTGTCTCTACTTTCTTCAACAGTCTCTTTAAGCCCTAAGGACTCTAATATTTCCGGCTCAAGACTCTCAAAATCTTGAAGGGTACTCTTATGACTTTCCCCAAGATTCGTATCAATTTCTTTTGCCTTACTGTCAAGCGGTGTTTCACCTTCAACGACTGACTCGACCTGTTTAGACGTTGTACTTTCAGTATTACCATCTGCTCCTTGAAGTTTTAACAAAATATCCAAAATGGACTTCAATTTCTCCACATTGAGGTCAGGGAGATCTTTATCAAGATTGTCCTTTATAAACTTTTCAATGTCTGAATCCGACGTTGGAAATGATGGCTTGGTCGATCCCATTTCGCCGTCTTTTGTCTGAGGAATAGGACTAGGAGTGGTGGAGGTCATAGCAACAGAAGATGTAGGCTCAGAGACAACCACTGTTTTAGTCACAACTGGTAACTTGGTTGTCTTCAGAGTCTCACTGGAAATTGAAAGTGATGTTTCATCAGAAATACTCGTCACCTTAGCCGAAGAGGAAGAAGGAATTGGTTTAACCTCTTCAGCCTGTTTGGAATTTCGTCCAAAATAATCATTATTTTCAAGCTTTTCCTTCAAGACTTTCTCAATTGAAGATTTAATAGTCTTTTCAATGTTGGCTTGGTCTTGTGCTAGTAAGCTTTCGGATGATGTCACTGAGTGCGGTACATTGATAGGTTCTTCTGAAGAGTGCTGAAATGGTTTTGGAACTTCAGGCCTCAAAATGGGTTCTGGAGACTTTGTAGAGATCAGTGACTCAGTTGTTGAAGTGCCTGCATTTGAAGATTGTACATCTGAGCTTGTTGTTTTAGTAGATTGGGTAACGTCTTCTGTCGCAGTAGCAGAAAATTGGGGTATTGTGGAAGCCTCAATAGGAGAATTTTGTAAGGTACTGGTGATAGTTTCCAATGTTGTAGGTGTCCTTGTAACATAATCTGATGTTATTTCATTGGAGTGCGATGATGTCTCTATTGATGATGTTATAGTGGCAGAACTTGTTAGTGCCTCTGTGCTCAAAGACCAATCAAAAGCAGTTGAAGGTTTCACTTGAGGTTCATGGCTGGCTGATACAACATCGATAGAG